>QVTF01020069.1:252500-550000 GCA_003573665.1 Oxygymnocypris stewartii
CAATAAAAGAACTCAAAGACCGCAGTATTAAATGTTTTATTAAACACGTCCATTTCTTAAATTAAACTTAAGTGCTTCAATGCGTTAACAAAGGGAAAAATGTGTAGGATATATCTTCACAGTGTATAAATTACAGTATAAAACAAGTAAAGTTCACAACAACCACAACAAAAAAGATAAAAAATCATAACATGTCAGTTACAGGAAGAAATCTTTCACTTTATGCATAGAAACAAACAAACACGAAAACCAACGGATGAGGTAACTCGTCATTCTCCCTAAATTAAACGAGTGCTTCTGTTTATTCTGCATCATTCCTCAAATATCTTTTTATGTACAAAACAACACAATTACAGTCAAACTCGAACAAAAAATTATTCGATCCGAAAAACTGTTGAAAGCTTAGAAAGAGATTTGCTCGTTTGTCAAACACAAGATCACTATGAATGCATCCAAAAATGTATTTAAGGTAAAGTCCTCTAAATCAAATCGGTAAGCAGTCTATTGCTTATAAATACGTGTGCGAGACGTCAGTTTGTTTTCAGTGTGTGCTAATCTACATGTTAACATGGATAATTACTAGGAATGCGTCACTACTGATTGACAGGATGGATGATGGTCTGATTACCGGCATCATTCGTACCCTAAACCCCTCTGGCACAGCTTTGCATTGTCGCGTGTACATTTCGGCTTCTGGTCAAAATGTGCTCTTGTACATGACTGCAGGGCACTCGTTCGTTCGCTCACTCCTCCTGCTGCTTCTTGAGGAAGAACTGAAGTGCGGAGTCCCACTGGTCTCGGGGGAAGCGGTTGGAGAGCTCGTAGTAGTCCAGAGGAGCCCAGCCCTTCTCTGATGAGGAAAGATCAGAGCTTTAGAACCGACACAGGAAGTGAAGCATTAAATCAATGCTAGAGAAGGATCCTTTAGTGAACAATAAAGACAGAAATGAAAAAACGAAATATATGGATTTCTGGATCCATTTGTCAATTGTAAACATTAATCCTATTTAAAATGTATAATGTGTATTTAACCCTTGTGCTGCGCTGAAAATCCTTTAAACGAATTTGGTGTTAAATAACCAGGCTTATTAAAAACTGCTTGTAAGTTTCTCATTATGCTATATAATCACCAAATCTTGGATTCAAACTTTGTCAACTTGTTTACTTATAATTAGCACAGGTTTTGTAATTGCTTTTGGAACTGACTGATCGTAGGCCTCAATGATCGGAGCTTATGCACCTCAGTTTTTGAGTGAAAAAAGCATTATTTGTGGATAACTGATCTTAAAAAGCGCATATCAATGAGGCCTACAATAAATCAGTTTCAAAAATAATTACAAAACCTGAGATAACTGAAAGGAAACAAGTTTAGAAGATTTCCATCCAGTATTTGGGAATACTATAGCAAAAAAACGTCGTTATTGATCAGAAATACCAAGGTAGGGTAGAAATCCAAAAAAACCAATAATAATCCAGTTAATACATTCAAGTCCAATGCATTAACTAGCATTTTCAGGCACAATAAAATCATCTACAGGCCCAAAATGACTGGAAGACAACATAAAGTTGAGGAAATTGTACCAAATTACATTTATGCATGCATAAGTTTTAACAAAGATAAATTGATGCAACAGAGCAAATAGTCTATAGACCTTATATAGAGCTTACCTGGATGTGGAGCTTTGCGGTCCGATTGGTTCTCGTTGGTAGCACAGTCCTGGATTACACAAAGTCAACAGATTTTATTATTTATTCCCTTTGATAAAGTTTTTGCTGCAAATAATCCTTCTATCCTATCCAAATATGAACACCAACGATAAGTAAACCATTTGAATTTATTACATAATAATTCAGAATTTATTGAATTTTAAACATTGAGTTTGATTACGTTAGTGGTGCAGGAGTTACAGACATCAGATTCAATTGTTAAATCTTTTCTATTTTTGAGTTTTGGATGAAGTGGATAAAGCTTTTGTCAGTGTCAATAAGTGACTTTGTCAGTGTCTTTCCATTGTTTGAACAGGTTGACGATTCCCTGTCCTTGTTAGAGTTCGAGCTAATCTCTGTGTAAGTAATGGCAGCGGTGCTGTGGTGTGGAGAGCGCTGTCAGGAACAAGATGAAGGGAGAGGGTGTTTACAGGAGGCTCAAGTAGTGGCAGGTAAATCCACTCAAACGGACAGAGGAAACCATCCATCTGAGCAAAGGAAGCTGCTTCTTTTAGTGAGGGTGGTGGGGCGCTAGCAAAACAAAGGTCATGGGTTCCATTCCCAGGGAGTAGACCAATAACATGCATTTAAATGAAAAGAATACATTTATAATGTAAATTGTTAATGTTTTACTAAAAGATGCAATGCATCATGAAATCTAAAATTTGGCTATGATTTGGGGTGATTCAATTCCAGTTACATTACTATAACAATTTATAAATGTTCTAAAATTTGCTAAATGATAGCATGGATACAATTCCCTTTTAAATGTTCTAACACATACATTGAATTTTATTGTTTAATTTATTGCAAACATTTTTGCACAGGTTTCTTGAGTAAATCTGTTAAGAGCATTCACAATAGCAAGTTGCAAATTTAATTTAAGAAAAAAATCTGAACATCGCAAAAACAACAAAAGAATATTTTGCGCTAAAAGCAGTGTTTCATTCACATGTGTTTCTGAGATTTGGTAAATGTGTTTTCAACATCTTCCAGTTGTTTTGCAGATGCAAATCATTGTCAGTGTGATCAATCCTTTATAGCTGGAAAATATAATTCAGAGACATGTTTGTAAAACAAACGTTAATATTTGTGTTTTACAAAATTATGAAAGTACTTAATTTCCATTCTATTTTTTTAGTTTTGAATAGAGCTAATAAAATGTAATTTTGCAATGTACAATTTAAAGAGATCAAATCTGAATATTGCAGAACAGTTTCAAATAAAGTTTCAATCCCATGCATTGTGAGATTTATTTGGTACATGCGTTTTCAACGAACGACTTCTAGTTGTTTTGCAGTTGCATATTGCTTTTAAAGGGAACACCCCTTTACAGCTGGAATGCAGTTCGCGGACATGTTCATGAAACAAAGTCTGAATTACAAGGTAGTGGTGGTGTGAAGGCCAAGCAATTTACCTGTATGAAGGTGGCCAGCAGCACACAGCTCATTTCCTGTTGCAGGATGACCTTGTTCTGCAGGTTATTGTAGCAGGCGCAGATGAGCGAGGGGAAGAGCACTTTGATGAGTCGCGGGTGGCTGAAATACTGGAACGGCAGCTGACACAGTTTCTGCAACACACTGGGCTGGCGGCCAGACTGCACAATCACCTGGAACACACACAGTGACACCGCACACACATAACCAGTGAGACCAAAGCAACAGCCAGCTGTAAATCAACCCGCCCCTCACTGCCCGTCCCACACATAAATCTGCCACTAAAACAACACACAAACAGCCATTAAGAGGAGAAATAGAGGGCAGTGCCTCCCAGCGCACAATTACACTCCATAAAACACAGACAGAGGTGCCTCATCCACTTCTGCTGAGCATGTACGCTGAACACACACAGGTTCAGATTTGCCCAATGGGAGGACACACTCGAGCCATGTTCCAAAACCTATTGAGGTGCCTTGCTACCCAGTATTGAAAAGGACACGGAATTTCATAAGAGACCAATTTGGATTGTTTTATGTAGGTGGTAACTCGCGCTAAACAAATTGCGCACAGGAGACTCAATTTGCAACTAATTTGAATAGAGTTTAACGTTACCATTTTGCTATGCAAACAGTTCCATTAAATAAATACTGAAATTAAATATCTAAAATGGTAGTAACTCAGTGCTACACAAATATCACACAAGAGATGCATTTGCAATTGGCCTTATCATGTTGCTGTAACCCCTTCGGTTGTACTCAACCAGACTCGCTCTGAGCGGGATTTGAACCAGTGTTTCCAGCATTGAAGGCAAGTGCTCTTGCAAGCACGTTAAGACTGCAGTTTCTAATGTCTATTGCTAGTGTGCCTTTTGAGATCAGAAGGGTGCGGTTTACACTGACTAGCTGATCTCCGTTACACTTACCTCCCTAAAACTCACTCTCATCCAGGTTAAGGCACCAATATAATCCCCCTCTGTTTCTACTCCCCTCGCTCAGAGCGGGATTTAAAACTGCGTTTCCAGCATGGGAAGTGGGCACACTCACAAGGAAAATAAATACAGCAGCCTCTAGCGTCTGTCGCTTGTATGCCTCTTGAGAACAGGGGAGTGAGGCTTACCTGTACAGCACTTACTAACTGGCCTCCGTTACACTCCCCTCCCTAACACTCATTCCCACCCGGGTCACGGCACCAACGTAACCCATTCAGTTCTATTATCCTTGCTGGCTCTGAACAAGATTCAAACCAGCATTTCCGGCATTGAAGGCGGATACATTAACAAGGATGCTAAATACCGAAGTATCTAGTGCAGGGATTTCCAACCCTGCTCCTGGAGAGCTACCGTCTTGCAGACTTCAGTTCCAACCCTACCGCAACACACCTGTCTGCAGTTATCAAGTAGCCCAGAACACCTTGATTAGCTGGTTCAGGTGTGTTTGATTGGGGTTGGAGCTGAAATCTGCAGGATGGTAGCTCTCCAGGAGCAGGGTTGGAGACCCCTGATCTAGCGTCTGTCACTAGTGCACCTCTTGAGATCAGGGGAGTGAGGTCTACCTCTACAGTACTTACTGGTTGGTCTCAGTTATATTGCTATGCTAACAGCTCTGACAGAGTAAAAAAATTGTCCATTTAAAAAAGAACCATCTATTCTATATTAAGGTCTATAACATGATGAAATGCATGTTTGTGGGTCAGGTTTTGGAGTTAGACCTTGTGCGAAACACGCAAACAAGCCCGGTCCCACTTTAATAAATTAAGTAATACCCGTAATGGAGTTCGCACAGGGCGTATGGCCCCCCTCCGCCTTCCCATTTATCACTGCCTTCAATCACACTGTTAAATCCGGCCCACCCTTTAGAATTAAAACCAAATCACTGCAGGCCTGGACTGATTAAACGCAGAGCCTGGAATGGGAAAAAAAAATGGGGCATAGCCCCTAAATGCTACAAGCTTCTGTCTCTGAGGGTTTGGGAGTCTGGGAAGGCCCTCGACTCCCGGGAAGGGAACTAGAGAGTTTGGAGGTCACCACAGTAAATCCTGACTAGAGGGATTTGGGGGGGGGGAGATGAAGAGAAGGAGGGGGTGTTAAACAGTCCCTGTTACAGGTACACACATCCGTCCATTGCTGCTCAGCCCCAAATGCAAACCATAAGGGAGGGGTGACATTCCCAGGGAAAAGGGTGACATAAATTACAAGGATTTACAAGATTTTAAAAATACTCTTAACAATACTCTTTCCATGGCATTCTCCACTTTAATTATGCCCCTCAAGGGTTTAAGAGCATGACAAACAAAGTGATAACTCACTACTTGTATCATTTAAAGGGTGAAGCGCCTTAAAATGTAGTTCTACAGCAGTGTTCAAAGCCTTTAGGTCCATGTCAATCTGTATTAGGAACTGTTTAAAGATTCCTGGCTGAAACGACTAAAACAAACCACCGTGGAGCACTTTAATGGTACTCAGAGCTAGAGTACCGTCTAGTCCACGATCGTCCGGCATCTGTCGACCAAACACCATGATTTAGAAGCTTTTCGCAGGGTTGAAATTAATGCTCTTGCTCTGCTACTATGGAGCAAATGGTGTAAAACATCTGGTTGTTTTCAGCGTAGGAGCTATGTAGTGTCAAAATGGTGGGCGAGATTAAGGAAACTATTTTTTCAGCCAAATGTAGAAAGTACAGAATCAATCTCTCACATTAGTTCTGGACAAGACTAGGGAGTGGTAGAGATACTGCTTTATTTCTAATCATTCATGAGACTTTTAAAAATTACAATGCCGCAGACACTGGATACCTGTTTACCTCATGAACCCTTGGGACCTTCAGTTGGTATTCAGAACTTTAGACTAATTGTCATACAAAAAGCTGACAACATGTTAGTTAATGTAAATTAAATGTGATTAATTCTTTTTACGAATAAGCTGTTTCCATGTGAAGGACGTTGGGTAGGACTTGATTTTATTTATTGGGAATTGACTGGATTGGGAAAACTTTCCATTAAACACCAGAATTTGTAGTTAATTATTGTAAACTACTACTAAAAAACACCTCCAGCACCTGTTGATTGAAATGTATGAGGTCTTGAAAAAACATTTGAAAAGGTCATACAAGTTATTACAGAGAAACGATATTGTTAGAATATCAATAATGATATTGATATCCTTTTTTTCCCCCAGCTGATGGATGATTAACCACCAGAATCCATCCTGCCTTAAAGGGCTTGAGCATTTAAAGCAGCAGACAACATAATTGCAGCACATGCTTATAATCTACAGAACGTTATTGTGCCTTGGTGTGGATGCTAATAGTCATTATCTATATATTTATCATTCTTGAAGTGAATAGTCCGTAAGACCAAAAATGTGTATTATACAGAGCTTATTTTTGGTTTCAAATTGAGCTGGATTCTCACCCATTGCATGTAAAGAACTTAGTTGTCTTTATGTCAGCTTATTCAATGCAAAATTGACAAACACTTTCCTAATTTCAAAATCTCATGCAAGTACGGTTTTCATTAGTTGTCAATATCTCAATTTACTCCCTTAAAGTTGGTTTAGTTTTGATATACATCTGCGTTCTGTTGTATATGTAAACTCATTAGCAAGGCAGAACAAATTTGCGTAAATCGTTTGCGAAACCATTCTTTCCCAATGTGAGAGAGTATGAGTTTGTGTCCATTTGTGGGGGTTGCGGTTTTGTGGACATTCCATCCACAAATCACGCAGCCATCTCATAATCCTTCAGCACGCAGTGCTTCATCTTCACACACCTAAACAATGAGCCCCCCCTCAAGTGTTCATGGAGGGGAGACATTCAGCTCTGAGAGCATAGAGGTTACCCACCACCCCAACCCATGCAACAAACTCACCCGCCTCCCTCCAGCCGGGAGAAATGACCTTGCCCCTAACCGGCCCCAAACTTGGATTAGGACCTCGGCCAAGTCCTCCTGTACCAGCGTCTGTAGAGGTATCTATTCAGTCATTGCCATCATAAAAGCAACGGCAGGCGTTTGAACTTGCGATTCCTCCCCCACTTTAATGCAGATGGCCATAAAGAAAGGAAGAGACAAGGCCTAGTGTCTAGTGTTGGTCTTAACTAGAGAGCACTGGAGTTTTCAAACAGGGCCACGCTTTTACAGGCGGCCCATTACATAACTCCCCAGCCTGTCAACTGAAAACAAAGGGAGCGTAAAGTTAACGCAGTGAAACGCAAACATGCACACTCCGAGCGGCTCAAGGTGAAGAGGAAGGAGACTTGTGGGCCAGGGGTTTGTTCTTTGATGAAGACTTGATAAGACGGTCGAGGAGAGATGAATGGCGACAGTAAAACGGATGGCCGGTAACATGTGGGGAGCCATTGCGATTAAAAAAAGTCTTTATAACATCTTAATTAGGGTTGTTAAAAAAACTGGCTTGTACAAATTGTACAACAACTGTCAAATGTGTATTACTATATCCAGGAAACAAAATTATTTCTGGGTTACTACATTGAGTATTTATTTTACTAATGGAATTAAATTAAGGTTATTGGAAGTTGGCCTTTGATAATTATTACAAACTTGACCGTCATCAAATCTAACTTGCACGAGGAGGGATGTTAATTAAATCTGTTCAGAACAGATCATCTCCAAAGGGGCAGAATATACATTTCTTAAATCAGGGGTTTTCAAACTTTTCGAAGCCCATAAAAATGATGATCCTCTTTTAAAGGACCCCCTTGCAGCTATATATTTTAATGTATAAAGATCCATTTATACTTTGATCAAAGTAAAATATTAACTGGAAATTATTTACTTGGCATTAAGTAGACCCAAGAGAAACAAAACTATGTTTGTCTATATAAATATAAAATAAAATAATATGAATTAATTAAAATAGAATACAATGGAAATTCAAATTATTTAATTTTTACACTACTTTCTTCAAACTATGGATGAGCAGTTTTACTACTTTTTACAATTTTACTACTATTTTACGTTGCTTCATAAATGCCTATTTTGCATGCGACTTTAGTGCTAAATATGTTTATAGTGTATTTTTGTCATATTTTCAGCATGTTAAGCAGGATAAAACAAGCTTAGTGCTAAAACTCTACATGCAGCTATGTTTTTGCTGTTTAGCACCCAGCATTGCTTGTGCCTGAGGATGACAATGAAATAAATCTGTTAGTTTCGCGTACAGTGTGAAATTGGCCTAACTGTAGTTTTTCAATATAAATGGGAGGAGATGACGCAAGTGTCCCATGCTGCCAAGACACCTCAGCAATTTTTCATTGGGGATGTGTCCGCTCTTGCAAAACAACTACAAATCTACAGATCTGCCTTAAAGATGAACCAAACCAAGAGGATGAGAGAATGTTCGTGCCAATGATAAGACAGGAGGGTCTGCCTACATACAAGGATGCAAAGAGAGCACTAAGAAGAGGAAGTTATGGCTGAAAGGCCTTATCTGAACAACGCCTAACGCCCCCTCTTAACTGTCCATCCAGACAACCTGACGGCGACTGGTACACGGGCGTAAACATAAAATTAAAAGACAAAAAAAGCTCTGTTGGTTTTCATCTCTCAAAGCAGGAAGAATGCTTCTTTGTCATAAAACGGCTCCGCTCGCCAGTGTATTGGCAAAGGATCACTGACTTACTACGGATTACTTAATAAATCAAGTGTCATCTTCGATCCTTCGAAAGATAATCTTTTGTTCTCAAGAAGCCGATCGGACCTGGATCATGCTCAAACACAGCATTAGACACAAATGGAGCCCTGAACTCTGAAAGATTTACAGGCAAACAAACAAAATTAAACAGATGAAATACTGGAAAAAATTGACAAAATTCAATAGTATGTTCAACTTGAATTCACCCTTCAGGGAGGCCGTAAATCTTCCTCACCCTCGTCAATCACGGCTGTCCGCCTGCAACGTTTACAATCTCTGTTACAAGAAAATCAAAGACGTTTGGTGAATTTCCATAACATTGGTCTGCGGTGGTCTGGTCCATCTAAATCAACGAGGGTTGGGTTATCACTGCAGTAATGGACTGTTGAGGGAAGCCCTTCAATGTCAGTTAAACCAGGATTAGAATCCCTAGGATTGAGGGCAAAGGAGATGCCCTGCACTTGTAGAGAAGAACCATACAAGTGAAGGGGAGATATTATAGGCGTAAAAGAGAAAAAGAAAGGGAGGCAGAAGATAAGAGAAGTGAGTGTGGTGGATTGGCTCAATCTGGCACTTTTGGAAGGGTAGGTGCTACAGGCTAAAAGGGGCTAAAAGGGATGTGTATAGATAATAAAAACAGATTTTTGCCTGGAATCGCCGTAGAAGCTAAGCACGAGGAAGTTTGATGAATTCATCGACTGGACAATGTTGAATTACTATAAATGTATCATCATCGTTGAAAGCGGTTGTGCTGCTCATATTTTTGTAAAAACCACGATACATTTATTTGATGGAAAAATTAAATTCACAGCATTATTGGAAATAAAACAAATATTTTGTAACATCATAAATGTCTTATAATTAATTTAATGCGTGCTTTTGGAATAAAAGCATTAATTTCTTTAAAAAATAAATAAAAAATGATTGAGTGGTACTGTAAGTGAAATCAGTCAAAATAGAAAGTCATTTCTTTGATGAAAGATTACAAAGACATTTTTTAATTTGTAATAACATACTCTGATGAATTGTTCACAATAAGAGCAGGAATGTATGTTAAAAAAGTAAACAGAGAATATTTTGAATTCAGGTTGACTTTAAACAATATACAAAAATAATTTATCTTTGTTGCTGGCCATCATTCAAAAGTCTTTATGCCCCCCTTGAGTACAAACACACTTCCTATCAGCTATGACGGTGCATATCTCACGCTCTAAATGGCTCTGTGACTGAGGGTCTGAATAATATCCATGTGGAAAGAACAAATGTCCACCAGTAGTTTTTCCTGCCTTTATGAGCTGCATTATTTCTCAGATGCACAGATGTAAACACAGGCGGGTCGAAGCAGAGCACAGCGCTGCGAGACAGACCAGGGTCAGCGCCGTCTTTGTCTTCTGCCAGTGCTTACATTAGTCTGAAAGAGTCAAATATTCCCGCTCCAGTCTCCATTTATCCTGCACGAGAGCCGCGTGGACATATACCAGGGCCCCTGATGCTGGCAAGTATCCGAGTGGAGAGGGGCGGGGCCGCAGTGCCCAGATCTACACTGATGTTTATGTCATTTGATTCAGTTTAAATGTGCTGAAGTGCTTTTCGGGATTGGTTGGTGCTGCTGCAGGCATACTGTATATTTAGTTGATGGGAAAAATAACAAGGAAGAGAAAATTACTCAATGTGGTTGATTTTGAAATTTAGCAGGCAACCATGGCAGTAACTTTTTTTTTTCTTGCCATTTCTTCCACCAAAATAAAAACATGTATATTAGTCTTTAACATGTTAAAGACTAATTTACATGTATTTACATTTTTTTTTACATGTTCTTTAAAAAACATTATCTTATGTTCACCAAAGCTGCATTTATTGAATAAAGAATAAAGAAAATCTACAATTTAAAATTACTGTTTTCTATTTTAATATAAAATGTAATATATTTTTTTATATAGTAAAATGTAATTTATTATTAGTTCATTTTCAACATATTTACTTTATCATACTTTAGTCTTCAGTGTCACGTGATCCTTCAGAATTTTTCCAGAAATGTTTTCCAGAAATCTTTAACGAATAGAAAAATAATTTATTTTAAATAGAAATGATCTACACATTTTTACTGACACTTTGGAGCCATTTAATGCATCAATGATGAATAAAATAATTAATTTGTTAAGCATTAATTGATCCTAAAAAATCTAACTACTATACAGTGGGGGAAGGAATACTAATATATATATATATATATATATATATAAATAAATATATAAAAAACACAGTTTACATATATATTCATAAAAACTGCTATGTTCAATATTCATGTTGATAAATGTTAAGAATCAACTACCTAGAAATAAAAAGAGGAAATACGGTTCAATTAGACAATGGGCAAAGATTTAAAATCTTGAATGCGACGCTGGGTAATAAATGCAAATAACACATGAGCTCTACCAGAATTCCACCTGCAAACAGGCAACTAACAATGATGTAAAATGATACCACAAGTCACAATTCATCACGTCAGCTTGCGGTGGCTGCGCACATGTGGTAGGTGAATCCAATAAACATCAAATTCACATGACCTACACCAGCAAGAACTTTAGCCAAAATGCATCTTAGCCGAATAGCTTCACCTTATTCTTTCCAGCTCTCTCCAGAGCACCTGCCAGTGTTGCTGCTGTTTTTAATAATAAACCCTGACGTGCAGCCAAATGGCAGCATAAAACAGCAGCTTGCATCCTGGAGGGAAGTCACAAGTTTAAAGACTTTGCAACCCCGCATTTTTCAAATTAACAAAGTGGGCTGTGAAGATATGAATATTCACAAGGCGTTATTCCCAACTCGCTTGTCGTTTAAGTTCCCCCATGTGAGCACAAAGCCAAATCATCTGTCACGCCCCCCTTAATTCAATCATCAATCCTCATTCAATTATCCAATATAATATGCAAATCAACCCAACAATGGCCAACAAATGGTAATTACCTACATCAAAATAATTAAATTGGACGGCGGCAGCGCAGAAGGACTGAACCGCCATAAAAAAAGAGGCCGTTTCTTTAATTAAGAGCAACATTTTTTTAAATTAGTAGACCATAAATTGCCAGGACTCTGACCCCTCCCTTCCCCGTCCCCCAAGGGGACATTAAGACGTCACGGACGAGGTTTCCACGTGATGCACGCATAACTAAAACCCGACCGAGTGTGGCGTACTCACACCTGCCATGAAGTCGGCAGCTTCCAGGTAAACGGAGCATGCAAAGAGTATCAGGGACTTGCACTTCTTCATGCCAGGCTGATCTGTGATCTGTGCTGCCAGGTGAGTTCAGCCCCCTTCCCCAATCCACCAGGGACAAACAAAGAGCGGGCCAACTGCCAGGCGGCAGATAACAATGTCTGTTCCTGCTACACAACGCAGAGCCAACAGAGGTGGCAAAGTCGCTGCATTATTCAACAGCCTCCTTTTGTTGCTATTGTGTTGGTTGTTTGTAAGGAGAAAAGTACACCTGCTCTTGATCTAATGACGGCCAAACATTATACACACCTCAGTGACCGAGAGGAAAGGACCTTTTACAGTGCTAAAAATATGCCTTCGGATACTGTATGAGGCACTATTTGCAAACTACTGTTTATTTACAAATGTATCATACTTAGCACTTTAATCCCATCGGTGACATTTGCGTGTGTGTGTGTGTGTGTGTATCGGTGTGTCTAACTCTGTGTTTGTCGCACAAAGAGCTGCGGGCTCTTTGATCGCCCCGGGCTCTTTGATCGCCCCCTGGTGGCTGTCTGCAATACAGGTAATAAACCTGTCCATGTAAACGAATTGGACTTCAGTCAAAATAACAAAATAAATTACACTTCCAATACAATTTTTCCGAAATATGGTTTTGGTCATTTAAGGTAGTTGTTATCACGCTGATGATATGTGTTAAACTGTTCATTTTGGTTATAAGTTTGATTTTAGCTAGTAATTTGATGCTATAAAAACGGGGCGTGTCGTTATGGCTGATTGAGTCTGCGGGAGTTTGATTCTGCGGCTCCACCTCATGACACTACTGCGCAGACTCAGGCTCCAAACGAACCTCTACTGCGCAGACTCAGGCTCCAAACGAACCTCTACTGCGCAGACTCGGGCTCCAAACGAACCTCTACTGCGCAGACTCTGGCTCCAAACGAATCTCTACTGCGCAGACTCTAGCTCCAAACGAACCTCTACTGCGCAGACTCAGGCTCCAAACAAACCTCTACTGCGCAGACTCGGGCTCCAAACGAACCTCTACTGCGCAGACTCGGGCTCCAAACGAATCTCTACTGCGCAGACTCGGGCTCCAAACGAACCTCTACTGCGCAGACTCTGGCTCCAAACGAACCTCTACTGCGCAGACTCTGGCTCCAAACGAATTTCTACTGCGCAGACTCGGGCTCCAAACGAACCTCTACTGCGCAGATTTTGGCTCCAAACGAACCTCTACTGCGCAGACTCAGGCTCCAAACAAACATCTACTGCGCAGACTCGGGCTCCAAACGAACCTCTACTGCGCAGATTTTGGCTCCAAACGAACCTCTACTGCGCAGACTCAGGCTCCAAACAAACATCTACTGCGCAGACTCAGGCTCCAAACGAACCTCTACTGCGCAGACTCGGGCTCCAAACGAATCTCTACTGTCCAAACTCTGGCTCCAAACGAATCTCTACTGTCCAAACTCTGGCTCCAAACGAATATCTACTGCGCAGACCAAATTACGTCATTTACTCAAGATGGCAGCATCCATACTGAGATGTCTATGGTAATATATATATATATATACACAAATGTTCAGCTAACAGCCGAGACAACAGTTATCCTTTGTCATTTAGTTTAACTTGATGTACTAAAATAACTGAAACTCAAATATTAATAAAACCATATAGATATTCAACAAAAAAGAACAATAAAATATATAAATAATAAAACCATATATAGAATATAAAGCCATATATAAAAACACAACAAAACTAATAACTTAAAAAAAAAAAAAAAAAAGTAATTCACAATAGTAATAAAAACAATAATTGTATCTAAATGACACTAAAATAACACTGATCTACACAATACCTTCCACAAATATGATACAAATGTGCAAATTGTTTGTTTTTTTGCTTTATAATTGATTTTTTTTGCTGCATTGCAATACACACATTTTTTTCGCTATTAGGCGTGTTGCATAAATGATCATCTAAAATAAATTTAATGTAACATTAAACATACAGTATCATATTCGATTCACTGTGATAAAAAATATTTTCAACAAAATATTAGCAGTTCCGAGTAAATGACATGTGCTCACTTAGTTTTGAAAAATCAGGGATGAAATGGTTATACTACATGATCAGTCAAAAAATGTTTGTTGTGGATATACCATCGTTCAAACGTTTTTGAAATCTTGTGTTCACCAAGCCTGCATTTATTTGATTAAAAATACAGTAAAACTGCAATAATGTGAAATTCTATTTTAATATATTGTCATAAATTCTTGTGTCTTTAACATCATTACTTTCATCTTCAGTCACATGATCCTTCATAAATCATTCTAAATTGCTGAAAACAATTGTGCTGCTTTATTTTTATAATATAAATTTTACAGGATTCTTTGATGAATAGAAAGCTCAAAAGAACAGCATTTAAAATACAAATCTTTTGTAACATTTTAAATGTCTTTACTGTCAATTTTGATCAATTTAATGTATCCTTGCTGATTAAAAGTATATATTTGATGTGGGTGTATTTGATAAGAATGCTTAATGTACTGAAAATGCATCAATATATAATCATGACACCATATGTATTAATGAAACAAACGTGTTGGCCTGCTTGCACATTACATAACAGTAATAATGAAGGTAATCCCACCTGGTTGTCTGGGTGGTTGACAGTGAAGTAGCCGAGGCAGATGATGAGCTCATGGCGCAGCTCCTCCGAGCTATGCTGAGAGCTGTACCACAGCAGAGAACTCACAATGTGTCTGAAGGCCAGAGACAGACCTTCCGCTCCTAAAACACACTGGACACAACAGACACCTACATCACAATCTGATCAGTGGAAGAGTCAGCGAAGTTTCTGTGCATTAAAAATGCAAAAAGCCTTGGAAAAAGCTGTGCAATACAGGGATTTGATATTATTAAATGAATAGATTACACACAAATTAAACCATTTAATCATTTACTGATGCTCATGTCGTTCCAAAAAGGCTCGTCTTCGTTCTTCTTCAGAACACAATAGAAGATCGTTTTTTGTCCATGCAATAAAAGTCAGTGGGGTCCAAAACAACACTGGCGACTGTTGACTTATTTTATGGACAAAACCACACAGAGATATATTTTCTTCATCTTTTGTGTTATGAAAAGAAAGGAAATCATACATCATTGGAATATCTTTTCTCAGCAGGAGATGTGGTACAAGAGAAAGAGGTGGAACTTGTTGCTCGTGAAGGTCCAACTGGTTCTGGAATCAGTAGTCCCACCCCAAGACCCCCCAATTCCCTCAAACTAAAGAGATGCTATCAGAGACAGTATTTATTAAACATGTCAACATGACTGAACGCCTCAGGGTCAGCACTGAAACTACTGATATTTTCTGCTGGGTTGGAGAGTGTTATGGGATATAGAGAGTCTAAACAACAATACCTGAAATTCTCAGCATATGTAATGGGAGCAAGACGCTGGGTTTGCATCACCACAGACAAAAAAAACTCTGATTAACATTTCTTACCAAAATTAATAAATGTAAGACTTCTGATTTTTTTTGTACCACTACTGAATATTTGTTAATAACACTATTGAAAGGCAAGCAAATTATATAAATATTAAATTGTGAACAAATTAAATTTTTAGTTTTAAGTTCAAAGTAGGCTAGTGTTTAGATTGTAAGGATGCCATTCATATGCTTGACAGAGGTACAGTGGATGGAAGCAGCAGAGCTCTTTTGCTTGTCTCACAAAAAGAAAACCAAACAAAACAAATCGAAGCAAAACAACTCACACACAACTCACTAGCTCAGACTCTTATCCACATAATCTCATGAAATAATGTTAATGCCTCATACAGAATGCTGCTGGTACCTCCTATTTTGTGTTGAATTTGTTTTTTTCGATGTGGATATAACCAAAGGTAAAGGGATAGTACACCCAAAAATGACAATCCTGTCATTAATTACTAACCCCTCATGCCGCTCCAAACCCGTAAGACCTTCGTTCATTTTGTAACACAAATTAGGATAATTTTGTTGAAACCCGATAGCTTTCTAACCCTCCGTAGACAGCAACAAAACTCACACATTCAAGGCCCAGAAAGTTAGTAAGGACATCGATAAAATAGTCCATGTGGCATCAGTGGTTTAACCTTAATTTGTAATTTACATTAAATTCAAACTAAACTATCAATACACAATTTTTTTCATTAATTTATATTTTCATAGAGTTTGAATCACTACTGCTGTCACTCCACTGAAGAACTTGTAGCTACTTTTAGTTACTCCCCAATACTGACTATTTACAAAGAACATAATTAAAATTGCCCATCATACTGATTCCCAGCTGTTTCGAATAGTTGGCACAAGAAACTGAAAAAGCGTGAGACACAGGGTATCTACAGCAACACACTGAAGTAATTCATAGGTTTTCCACCCTCCTCTTTCATGCCTAGGCGTTTATATGATGATTTAGCCTAGCGATACCGTTCTTGTATCTTTATCATGCCGGCTGAAGTACGACCGGAACCTGTGCACGTTACGCCACTTTCCGTCCGCATTACTCACCCAGAGCTTTCAACATGACTGTTCCGGGGTCAGAGGTCAGGTGTGTTTACATCCACCGAGTTAACTTTTTCGGTGAAGAAACACTGATACCCTACCAGTGGCTCCGAGGGCATTTGGAAGAAACCCTGACTGGGGACCATTCGTTTTTACAGTCCATGTTTGTGTGTGCAGACGTACCTACACAACCATTAATGGGAGCCCAGAAGCTTTTGATCGCTTTCGGAACGTCTGTCTGAAGGATGGGGCTGACAAATCTGCCGCTAGCTGAAGGCCGAACCAGTGGTCTGACTGCTGCATTTAGAAACAAACAAGCTGTGCGGCATTACTTTAAGCAGACAGGGTGGCTTCAGAGAGCTGAACTACTCTAACAGGATGGACAGCATACCACAAAAGAGATGGTAACATACAAGGATCCTTCTGCAGAGCTTTGAATCAAAGAGACCGGATCTCACAGATTGTAAACAGGACCAGAGCAAAAAGGTTATTCATCACATGAGGCATAGTCAGAGGGTCGCGGTCCTTTCAGAAGGTAAACATGGTCTTTTGGACTCTATAAAACACTTGAGGCAGATTCTTTTTTTCTCAGTGTGCTCAAGTCGGGCCCTGAAAACCAAGATGTATGGTATGCTAACTATTTAAATGAACATCTACTCTGTAAGAGATATTAATAAACATTTTCAACCAGTTGACATATCTATAACATACAGGTGCCACACCAGAAATTAATACCTGGAAGACTGAGAGATCCAGCAGGGCGAAGGTGTTAAAGAAGCGCAGTCCTTGGAGGGCCACCTGGATGACAGCGGGGGTGTAAGGCTCTTGGGGGCCAACAGGGCCGGCTGAGAGAGAGTCAGGGAGGGCACTGTGGAGCAGGATGCAGTATAGCATGTGGAGGACGCCCACAAGGTCGGTGCTCTGCAGGAGGGTCGTCAAACCGGTGGGGTCCTGACGTTTGTTGTCAAAAACGCTCGGGGAACTGAGAACAAGAATTGGAGGGTGAAATAAATACAATATGGTTATAATGCAAATGTCCACTTTTTGTAAAATAACTAAATACAGGTGCATCTCAATAAATTTGAAAAGGTTGTGGAAGTTGTGGAAAAGTTAATTTCAGTAATTTAACTCAAATTGTGAAAGTCGTGTATTAAATAAATTCAATGCACACAGACTGAAGTAGTTTAAGTCTTTGGTTCTTTTAATTGTGATGATTTTGGTTCACATTTAACAAAACCCCACCAATTCACTATCTCAACTAATTAGAATATGGTGACATGCCAATCAGCTAATCAACTCAAAACACCTACAAAGTTTTCCTGAGCCTTCAAAATTGTCTCTCAGTTTGGTTCACTAGGCTACACAATCATGAGGAAGACTGCTGATCTGACAGTTGTCCAGAAGACAATCATTGACACCCTTCACAAGGAGGGTAACGCCACAAACATTCATTGCCAAAGAAGCTGGCTGTTCACAGAGTGCTGTATCCAAACATGATAACAGAAAGTTGAGTGGAAGGAAAAAGTGTGGAAGAAAAAGATGCACAACCAACCGAGAAAACCACAGCCTTTTGAGGATTGTCCAGCAAAACGATTCAAGAATTTGGGTGAACTTCACAAGGAATGGACTGAGGCTGGGGTCAAGGCATCAAGAGCCACCACACACAGACGTGTCAAGAAATTTGGCTACAGTTGTCGTCAGAGGCATCTTACCTGGGCTAAGGAGAAGAAGAACTGGACTGTTGCCCAGTGGTCCAAAATCCTCTTTTCAGATGAGAGCAAGTTTTGTATTTCATTTGGAAACCAAGGTCCTAGAGTCTGGAGGAAGGGTGGAGAAGCTCATAGCCCAAGTTGCTTGAAGTCCAGTGTTAAGTTTCCACAGTCTGTGATGATTTGGGGTGCAATGTCATCTGCTGGTGTTGGTCCATTGTGTTTTTAAAAAAAAAACGTCACTGCACCTGTTTACCTAAATTTTTTGGAGCACTTCATGCTTCCTTCTGCTGACCAGCTTTTTAAAGATGCTGATTTCATTTTCCAGCAGGACTTGGCACCTACCCACACTGCCAAAAGCACCAAAAGTTGGTTAAATGACCATGGTGTTGGTGTGTTTGACTGACCAACAAACTCACCAGACCTGAACCCCACAGAGAATCTATGAGGAAAATGAGAAACAAGAGACCAAAAAATGCAGATGAGCTGAAGGCCACTGTCAAAGAAACCTGGGCTTCCATACCACCTCAGCAGTGCCACAAACCGATCACCTCCATTCCACGCCAAATTAAGGCAGTAATTAAAGCAAAAGGAGCCCCTACCGAGTATTGAGTACATATACAGTAAATTAACATACTTTCCAGAAGCCAACAATTCACTAAAAACGTTTTTTTTTTAATCTTAATAAGTATTCTAATTTGTTGAGTGTGAATTGGTGGGTTTTTGTTAAATGTGAGCCAAAATCATCACAATTAAAAGAACCAAAGACTTAAACTACTTCAGTCTGTGTGCATTGAATTTATTTAATACACTAGTTTCACAATTTGAGTTGAATTACTGAAATAAATGAACTTTTCCACAACATTCTAATTTATTGAGATGCACCTGTATAATAATAACAACAACAATTATTAAATCTATTAAAATGTTATACTTCTACCAATAATAATATAATAAAATATTAATATAATTATTATACAAATTGAAAAAATTAGAGGGTGAAAAAAATTGCAATATAGTTATTATGCAAAGTCCACTTTTTGTAAATTATAATAATAATTATTATTATTAAATAATTAAAATGGTATATTTCTGCCAATAATATTATTATAATAAAATTTTTATATTATTACAAAATAATTGGAGGAATTAGAGTGTGAAAGAATTGCAATATGGTTAGTATACAATGTGCGCTTTTTGTAAAAAAAATAAAATAATTTATTCTATAAATTTTTTTTATGGCTGTCAATAACAACAATATTAATAATGATAATGATGATGATAATAATAATAATAATAATTATCATCATGAAATTAGTTAAATATATTTCATAATAATAATAATTATTATTATTATTATGAAATATATTTAACTAATTTCATTATGCTGCCAAAACTATTTATAATTATAATAATAAATACGATTCTTTTATTCTATGCAGTGCTCTAAAGATTCTGTAGTAGATCATGCATATCCATATAAATATGCATATAAAAAAATAGCATACACTTCACAACACTCTTTTTTTTCTTTTTTTTTTTTATAGAAGGCAGTATGACAATCTGAACATAAGCCTAAATCAACAGACAGCAACAGACATTCAGAAAAAGCACATAACGTTGTGTAGGAAAATACTCTTAAGCTAATATTAACAAACACGATCAATCACTCATGGTGTCATACAAAAGGCCACTTTGTTCAACAGGTAATACCTTTTTAACCAGTAACTGACACACAAGAAATGAAAAACAAATCTGTGTCAGAAATACCGTTATTCTATTAGGAAGGCCAAAGGTACGTCTCATCGTATCACATGTATCAGGCCAGTACAAATACGGTTCTCATGTTTATGCACCTTTCAATCTAAATCACTGGCCTTTCAAACAAAGTCAGCAGTGTACAGGACTGGTGTATTGTGCAGTATGGCAAAAGGTGGCAGGGGTGTGGTCTAAAAGCATCATAAGCTGAGGTACTCCTGGTTATTTGCTTAAGCCAAAAAAACTGAAGACCCAGGATGTAGGGGAGTGTGGGAAGTCTGGTCCCTGCGGCTTCTAGATTTACTTGCTAGACCAGAGCCTGTCCATTCTGATATGAATAAGAAGGCGAGCCCTATTTGTGAAGCATTCCTACGGGGCAAATATGTTTAACCAGTAACATTTGGGCCTGCTTGGCTCAGGAATGAACACAACGACACCGTGAGGGTGGCTGTGGTCTAATATATGAGGAGAGATAGGAAAGACTTTACACTTCTGAGCCTGGGATCAAGGACTAGAGATCAGAGAGAAAGACTAAGAACAGAGGAGTAAAATAAGAGATACAGGAGAAGAAAGAAGGGGATATATAGAAACTATATAAAAACACACACACACACACATAAATATAAATACATGTATTGTGTAGAGTAATGGATAAAATGTGAAGGACAGAACCAAGTATAGAATATATGTGTATAAATGTATACTTGGACTAAATGTGATGATAGATGCATTAAATGCATGAACGTAGTGTGTGTATAGAGAGAAGGTAATAGATTATGTATAAAATGAACATATAGAATGCACAGACAGAATGAGATTGAAGATGAAGAAAAATAATCTATTGAGAAATGAATAGAATGTAGTGAACAATGTTATCTATAGAGTGTGATGGAGAGACGTACAGTATGAATGCTTCGAATGGACTGAGAAATGGATAGAAAATTAAAACAAATGTATACAATGTACAGAGAAATGTATACAATGGGCAGATTTTTAAAATGGAGTAGCAAGAATGTGATGGCAGTTGTAAAATATGAATGCACAGAATATGGTGTTATAACAGAACAGATATATAAAATGAATGTAGATAATGTCCAGAGAGACTGATAGAATTTGATGAACAGATTTATAGAACAAATGTAAAGAACATATTGAGAAAAAAAACTTGAATTTGGTGGGTATATTTATAGAATTAATGTGTAGAAGTGTAGTCATGGATTAAACATGGTGCACAAACATAAATAATTAATGCACAGATATGACAATGTAGTGGGGAGATATAGAATAAATGTGTAGACTGCATAAACAGAATGTTTTGGACAAATGTATGTGTAGAATGTACAGAGAAATACAATATAAAGTGGGCACTGTTTAGAATGAATATATAGAACGTTTCAAATTTGATAGAATGTGGAAGACAGATGTAAAGAATGAACATAGAACTTTCGGAGATGGACAGAAAGTGATGTATAGAATACATATATAGAATTTATAGAGATGATACAATGTGATAGAAAAATGAGAATGAATATTGTGAATAATGTGAGAGAATGAATATCTAGAGCGTAGGGTGGATATAGAGGTGAGGTAAGGACATCATCTATAAATGTGACAAATCACCAACTTATCAGGTGAATCTGGGGAAGGTTGAGCCTCTAAGCTATGAAGCGGACTTTCCAAACATCTCATACACCACTGACCATCCTGGAGCGCTCCACACAGCAACAGAAGAGCCAAAGTGGAGGGGAGCCTTGGAACTTGGACAGCCATCTGTTAGCCAATAGCACTGGCTCCACAACTATGCAAACTCACCTCACTCTCTGGCTATCTTGTGTTGCAGCACATTTAATTAAGACCCATCTTACCAGATGTACATCAGCACGTTTGTGCGTCTCAGTCAGGACAACACCCTGCAGATTAGCAGGATTGGTAACTTCATACCCCCGAGGGTCTGAGCAGAAGCGCTCCTTAAGGCTGATCTGAGACAAGATCTTCCGTTACAGTCTCAGTGGCTAGAGTCTGGATTTTGGTATCAAGGGCTGATCCCTAAACAGCACAAAAGGGGCAGGTTCTACAAGGTGTCACATTGCAGTTGTGGATACATCCATGAACACTACACCAAGTGCACTGGAGGGGAAACAGACCTTTCTGTAAGCCAAAGGGGGAAAGGAGTGTCAAGCTCGGTGATGGGGAAACCTCAACCTCGGCAATGAGATCACAGCAAGTGCAAGAGATCGGCTGCTCAGGAATAAGCTTCCGGGTGGAAGCCACCTTGTGGGACTGATCTCGGCCCTGCGCCTCTCATCTACGTTTAACCTTAACTGGCAAAAGAAAATCCCCAGAACTGGTCTCCGTTCAGAGGAGAAGGGCAGCATCCGCCGAACAATTGTGACTCGTGATCAGTGTCTACATGAGGGAACAAAGACTTGGTTCTCACAGAGTGACTGTGCATGACGTACTTCACATCTCCTGATCCTGAAACAGGAGACAGCGGAGTGGGATGAAAGTGAAAGGCCTGACAGAGGCAATTTGAGCCCAACCACTGACCCCAAATCAGCATCGACTGATTAATCCATGCTTACAGCTAAACCTGTTGTAATGCTGTTAGTGTCTATCAGATTTAGAGGACGAGATAAAATATATCTGGAACTTTGATTTGCCATGAAATTATTTCCTAGAAGGAAAAGGGCAATTTAATGACTTGAGAAAAAAATTAGGTTCCTAAGTCGGTCAAGGTGTCTAAAACTGTGCTAGATCCATGACCACGACATAGAGTCAGAAAAGGAAGGAGGGTCATGATCCGAATATGTCCTGAGCCATTTCCCGACCCCTTTCCTGGTCTCTCTCCCAATACCTTCTAGTCGCTTTACACCAGGAGTGCTCAGACTTGCTTATGTTGATTTGAATCCAACGCTGACCAAACTCATCTGCGCCAATAATTAAGGATCTCCAGAAGCAAGATTGCGCCCCATTAGTTAACTTTAAAAAAGAAAGTCCCCAGATCCAAAGCAGAACAAGCACCACCACCATTTCAATCTATTTTGACTGCAACGCAAGCCACAACTCATAAGCTAACACGTCGTCATTAGCCAAGCACAAGCGTTACTTGACAAGCTTTCATTGGCGTTGATGACTATCGATATTTAATCCCACCAAATACACTGGTAGTCGGTGACAGAAACACAAAAGCACACGCTGTAAAACAAATCCCAGGGTTTGGCAACTGCAAATGAGCATTGCAACTCGGAAATGTCTAACACGAACCACAAAGGGACAACTTCCTGGCCTTCGGCATGGTGAAGAAAGACGGAACGGAGCGCTGACTTGATTATGAAAGATGTTGATTATGCTGCTGAGCAGGACTATTAAAGAGAAGAACTGGCACCGGGGTTTCTCACAGATATTCAGTGTCAGAAGCCAAAGGATGTTGGGAGAGACACTAGAGTTGTCATAACCAGCTGGGTGGCGTTATAGCATGCAACAGCTGAAACAGAACATATCTGGCTAATAAAGGAGGAGCTATAACCTTTGAAGAAACTCCAAAATCCAAGTGGAATGGACTGAAATATTCAGACTATAGTGGAGATCAAGAGAGTTTCATTCAAATTGTTCTGAAATACATGAGGAGCATGGTTGAAAATATTTCATATCACTTTATTCCGACCTTTTATCATACCTTACAATCAGGTCTAGAATAAATATTTTTTTTTTCAACATCACATTTCATGTTAGATCGTGTTTTCACAATGTACACAAACTACCACTCCTAAAATGTTTACAGAGCAATTTAACACATGTCGTAAGTAACAGTGCAGCATCACAGTGATTTGTCTTTTCTGCAAGTCAGGGTTAGAGGTCAAAGGCAGGATCTCACAAGCTGTGACTGTGTGGTTAGCCTCTGTCAACAGTTGTGCATGCACAAACGCACTCCGACGCACACGTGGGTGGGCCGCAGGCAGGAGTTTACAGTGCAGGGGAGACAGAGCTGCAGGGCCGCTAGATGACTATCAGCACAGGTTCTGCAGGGCTAGTGTCAGACACTGGGAAATGAGCTGCTGATTGATGGGGCTGCTGTCTCTGCTCTGCACCTCTTCAGACATCGGAACAACAAAACTACAGTGGACTTCACCTATTCATTCAGATCGGAATGAGGTTATCTACAAGTCTGGGGATGTTTGGGAAGGGTGCAACCACTATAAATAGATACTGTGGATGTATCATGGTAGAGTGATTGCAGTATGATTGAACTTTGAGAATGCTATAGTGCTAAATATCAATCATGGTAACTAGTAATTCAAAGAATACCAAAAAAATTTAAAGATGTCCTGGTATATGCCATGCTACTCTTTTGTAAGCGGACTGGAGTGGCATTTCAAAAAGTGGATGACAATGGAGACAAATGAAGTAACATTAGAATCCACTTACCGACCAGTCACAGCAAAACACAACTTGCACATCCCATGGAGGAAAGCGGTGGCTTGCTCGAGAAAGGCAGCCATCTTGGGACTCTCGTCAATCGGTCCTTGTAATGGACAGGAAACAGCCGTACAGCTTGTCGATCAAGCCCATGTGCACCACATAGCTGAGGGAAACATGCCGAAATGCATCAGACTTAAAAAACATTTGAATGACAATCACATTAATCATTTCCTTGAGTGGATTTTGGGTTCATTTATAGTCAATATTTGTTTAATTTATAATCAATATTTGTAGTTATTCGCCATTTTTGGATTAATTTTCCACCAAGTTTGCCACTCTACGTGTGATTGCCTTCTCTGGGGAAAATATGAAGGTGCCTTTAGGGGCTAGTTCACTCAAAAATTTAAATTCTGTTATTAATTACTCACTCTCATGACGTTTCAAACCTGTTTTTTCCCAAACCCACTCGTTTACATCAGTACCGCGATGCATGTGTGTGCATTGCTCTGCTTGCAAACAAGGCACAGGGTATCCAGGTTCTATGTCAGAACCTGTGTCACACATGCGTCGTGGTACTTTCGTAAACATGCAAAGACAGGGAAGAAAATAAATTGTTGAATAAAGTCATTATTTTTGTTGCCTTTGCACACAAAAAGTATTCTCATAGCTTTATAAAATTACGGTTGAACCACTAATGTCACATGGACTATTTTAACAATGTCTTAACTAACTTTCTGGGCCTTAAACGTGTCAATTGCGTTGCTGTCTATTCAGGGTCAGAAAGCTCTGGGATTTCATCAAAAATATCTTAATTTGTGTTCTGAAGATGAACGAAGGTCTTACGTGTTTGGAACAACATGAGGATGAGTAACGACAGAATGTTCATTTATGGGTGAACTATCCCTTTAATATTGGCCAAAATGAGAGCAGCATATGGTTTGGGACTTTCTGAAACAGGCTTCAAAGAGACAGCAAACTTATGATACCTTAAAATGCTGTCTAAGTAGACAGCTCACGGTCACGAAGGCCACTGCAATCCAGAATACTCCTGGCCTGGAATCTGAGCTCTCATCTGAGCCCACAACTCCTGCCAATTATGTCTATATCTCTAATTTGTCTGGACAAATGAAAGGTCTCATGACCGTGTTGGTCTGCACCCTCCTGGCTACAAATCAGGCCTAATTACAGTATTAGTGGATGACTGTGTCTCCGTGTGCCAGCTCAGGTTTAGAACAGGAGAAAAGCCCCCCTTCTTCCCTCATGGCTCAGGTATTCTGTCCCTCTACTCTCTCGCACTGCCGATAGTCTCCTGGCAGTCAATCACTGGACCTCCCAGCGAAGTCTGGGCCAGCGTTTTTGTGGCTCCAGCGCAGCAAAAAGCTGAGTCAGTTGCAGATCCACATCTCACATGCTCTACTTTAGCTTCAGTTTCCTCATCTGTATTTCTGGGAATATTTCTCCCGTTCATTCCCTTTTTTTCTACTTCCCTCATACCTCCTTTTGTTACGGCTGTCAGTCAAATTAGGCCGCACTCAATAAAGGTAATTACAATTCTCCCTCCTCGTCTTCTCAACAGGTCGGCCATCACCTGAACTAAAGCCCCTTGTTATGGCTTTATCCTCCTCTTGGGTTTGGCTCGAGCAGAAAGCGGCTTTCCACACACCATTGTGCAGCCTTTCAAATGCTTCATCCAAGCAACATAAGCCAAAGCGATCAGTCACGATTAGGTTACGCCAAAGATCTAGAGGACCTGGATGTGACTTATTCAGAGTTTTTCCACCTACATCAAATTAAATTCTACAAATTCTGACAACTATCATTTGGTTTTCACTTAATTTTTTTACATTACATTGGACAGGTAACAGAGAATTGTGACAATTTTTTTTATCCGCTGTCAGCAGTTAAAGCCTACATTGAGCCTTGCTGGTCACTTTTGCAGGCAATGAAAAACTAAAAAGGAAAATGTATTCTCTGCAGTTTTATTTTTGGCGATCCAGCCACTACTTGGTCTGTTCCGGCCACATCTGTAAGGTCACTCCACGGTCACTGCACTGGGCTTGAGACTGCTCGTGTCAAACAAATCATGGGAGGGAACACTGAGGGATTGTGGGAAGCTTGGGATTCTTAGCAGGCTGGGCTGTCTGCCTTTCCTCAGAGAGCAGGGGAAAGCCCAGCACTGCCGCTCTCCTCCACACTGCCCTACACTAATGCCGAGTTCAACTTCAAGTCGTGCACTTCCAGAAGGGAATTTTGGCTGATGTGCAGATGAAAAAACTTTGGTTTAGAGCACGGATATAAGGAGGAGTTTACGGCTAAGTTAGGAAAGAGGTGCATCCAAGAGCATACTCCACCCAACAAATGTGCAGAAAGACAGGTCTTTATTAAGTGCACAAGATTATTATGTCATTAAATTGGAGCAGACTTTTGAACAAATTTCCCAAATTGTCTGTCCAAGCTAACCTCTGGATCCATTCCAAGAGGTTGTTCCATGCACAAGGGATCTCATCCCAAGATTTGAGAAACTCTTGTGTATTTAACATTGGAAAAGGGAAATGAAAAAGGCAAACTTTAAGACTGCAAAGTAATTCAGGTTACTCTGTGTACACTTGTTTGGCTGATTTTAAATCAGCACCGTTGTCTAAAAATGAATGTGATTATGTAACTTATGTGTTACTCAAACACTGGGCATAAGAGAATTAGTATTCAAGAAGCTGAATCAGGAAGAGTAATGGAAAGAAAACACAAAGTAATAACCTGATTAGATCTTGAGTACGTGTGTTGAAGTTCTCACTGGCAACAGGTCTGCTCTTGGCATCCGGAGTGGATATACGTGGAACATCTCCATCCAAATTAGGTGGGTGCAACTGTCCCAGCACTGTGGCGACTGTCTGGAGAAGTCCGGTAGTCAAACCCTCAAAGACCTGCTTATTGACACTGCGGCCGAAGATGGAATTGTCCTCATCTGGCACGAAGAGCTACGGAAACAGGTATAGATTTGTTAGCCGGCATTGATGGAAACAGAAAAAGCCATTGTGAGAAGCAGTCACTACCCTGATACTACCCAGAAAAAAGACAATGGTGTCTAGACACGTTGGAGCTTTCAGGTTTCATCAAGAGCTACAGATGAAGCATCTTCGTCAACGGCTCTCAACATGTCTACAAGCGTGTCAAACATGGGAAGGTCTAAAACTACAGTCATGTTCAAACAACTGTAGGCATTTTCTTTAAACTCTGTTTGGAGCTTTCATACAATGTTGTTACCATAACTTACAACATTAAGCCGCAAATCCTTCTTTTGCTGCAGTTTACAAAAACAATCATATTAATTGCATCCCTACAAGATGTACAGTATTCAAAGCAAACATTGAAATTGATTTGAAAAGGTCTAAAAAAAATTTTTTTTTTTTTTTTAATTGCAAACACTTGCTCAATTGACTGATGGTTGCCTCTTACACCAATCTTGGCAGTGACAGACATCTGAGATCACTCAACAACGACCTGTGCTGGTCTCAATATCCGGCCCAGCACTGTTGCACAATAGACAGGGTCATTTAAACCTCAGCTTGCATTTTAAAACATGTCCAATTAAAGCAGAGGGTGCAAATAAAAAGGATCCTGTCCTCTTTTGTTTCCACGTGCAAGCCATTAATCTTTATTTGGAATCCTGATCCTCTAGCGCATAAATAACTACAAGGGTGCTGCTCTATTATTCATCAGCTCTGGGTTATAAATTGGTAACTACAACTCGAAGCGACATTGTCACTGGTGGCGTGCCAATGGCGGGCATATGAAAGGTATTCCCTTGTTGGCGGCCCATTGGCAGGCTTGAGAAAGATGGGTCATATAAGAACGGGAGCAAGGATAGGGAACATAAATAGATTTTTTCACATAATGTTTATGCAATGCATCAAAGAGTGAAGCTTGCAAGGGCAATATTGTAAACGGTCTTCTTCCATGATCATTTTCTTTCACGCCAACTACTGTCACAAAAATAATTATAATGGCAAGTTAGTTAATGCTAATTAAACTGTCAGCATGTTTATAGCTACCTACCTGAACCTTGAATAAAGTTTGTTGCCACCACAGTAATGCAATGATGCATATTTAGCCAGTTCAACTGGACCGTGCACATTTACATTTGCCAAATACCTACCTAAAAGTGTGTTTCTGGACAAAAAAGTCATTTACTTTG
This sequence comes from Oxygymnocypris stewartii, assembly GCA_003573665.1. Lineage (NCBI taxonomy): Eukaryota > Metazoa > Chordata > Actinopteri > Cypriniformes > Cyprinidae > Oxygymnocypris > Oxygymnocypris stewartii. The sequence continues at coordinate 281,144 of QVTF01020069.1, forward strand.
GTAATTTATAATTAATAAAATAATAATAATAAAAAAATGCTTATATTTAAAGACTTATATATTCTCTCTCTCTCTCTCTCTCTATATATATATATAAATAATAGCAGTCAAAATGTATTTAATTAAAATAATGTGAAAAAATACAGCAAAATAAATATGCTTATTTTTTTTACATAAATTTATATTTTAAATAAATTAATGAATTAGTGAGTTAATTAATTATTAATAAAAAAAAAGTAATTCTGTAGCATATTTATTAATTTCCCAAAACATGACCATTTTGTAAATTACAATTATACAATTTTATGCATCATATATAAGGTTAAATGCATTAAGGTGGTTTTGGACTACTCTGACATTGGTTAAAGACAAGAAATACAAACAGACTTTAGCACAGGTACAGCCCATATTAAAATGGAAGTTTTTTTTGTATTATTATTTTTTTTTTTACAGAGGAGTAGGTTAGTGTGCTGAGAGAGCAGGCAAAACCAGCTACATTCTCCTTAAATCGAATTACAGAGAAGGGAAGGGTAGACGCCAATACTGGTCACACAGAAACACACACACACACACACACACACACACACATGTAAATTGCTACATAGGTCAGCTTGCAAAAATAACTTTAATATCGTTCTTTACTGACTTATTCACTTCACTTAGGTGACTATTCTGTCCGTTTATATCAATCACATGTCAAATAATCAGCGGGTTGACTGATTGTTGTGTTGAGTTTGAAATAAACCCTTGTACCCCCAGGAAATATTACGGCTCTTAGACTGGGACACACACTGACTGGGGCTTAATGATTTGCCAAACTAATGTTTCTTGCGAAAAAACCCACACCCACAAGCCTTATATGACACTGGGTCTCATTCACTAATTGAATACACATATCGAAACGTAAAACCTGCATGCACACACATTATTCATCAAAATCTGCATCTACATTACATTTAAGCATTTAGCAGACGCTTTTATCCAAGCGACTTATTCAGGCTATACATTTCATTTCTTTTGTCAGTATGTGTGTTCCCTGGGAATTTAACCCAAAACCTTTTGCGCTGCTAACGCAATGCTCTACCACTGAGCCACAGGAACAAAAATGACATGGGATATGTTCTGCATGAAAATGCAGCCAATTAAGTGCAATTTGGGTCATGTATATATATATATAAAAAACAGTTAACACCTGTTGCAAATTCAGCGGAAAACTTTTTTGTTACTGTTTATTATGTTCTTTTCAATCAATGCCGAGAAACTTACGTAAACACAAACCACTGGCATCTTTGTGTCTTTCAATACTCAGTCTCAATGACATCTTAAAAAGCTCGAAGTGTAGCAGGGGGGGGCACGCTGAAGCACAGACAAAAAATAAGGGACAGATGCAATGCGAAATGCGATTCAGCAGTGGAGCTTTCCCAGAACTTTCCCAGAATGATTCAGTGAGTCATATAAACAAGAGAAATGTTGTATGTATTAAAATCCATTTTGGCGCTTGCTTTAAACTGGTAGATGAGCTACATATGCTCTGGCAAGATGAACAAGACAGAAATGACCCTTTAAACATGACAAACAGCACTTCAGGCCTTTAAAAGCAGAAGTGGAAGTCGCATCCTAAAAGTATTAGTTCACCGCAAAAATCAAAGTTCTATCAGTTTTTGCTCTCCTTCATGTCGTTCCAAGCATATGACTTTCTTTTTCAAGTGGAACACAAAAGGAGATATTTCAAACAAAGCACTGGTCGCTCGTTTACATGCAGTCATAATAAATGGGAACTGAGCGTCGCTAAAGCATTTCTAAATAATTGATTAAAAAAAAACCCTTTACAATTTTTTAGTAAATAAACTCTGGTAAATATTCCTTAAAAATAATGTTTTAATAAGATTATTATAATTAGTAGTACAATAATTACATAAATTAATATATTTCTGTCACAGTTTCTTCAAGTTAAACCAAACTTTTATTCATGACTGGTTGTGAAGACCTTTATGTTTATGTATGATGACTATAGTTTTTCTCACATAAAAAAAAACATAAATGCTAATGAAGTAACTCTCACAACAGTTCTAGATCTCATGTTCATGTGCGGAGGTTGAAAACACCGCCAGCGTCACATGCACTTCAGTATGTGACAGTACAAAATGAAACCGCGTATCTACATCCAATTCATTCAGAGACATGCAGAACATGCAGGATTCATATTAAAATAGTTTTTTTGCAGCTTAATATTCACAGACACTAGTCTATATCGCAGTGTGATTTAAGTGTACTGACCTACATTTGATTTATTCATCCAAAATTTGTCAAATTCCGAGACATTCTGCGTTATACGGTAAATTTAGTTTTTATAATCGGATCCACGATTCCGTTTGAGTTTTCCGCCTCGCGTAAATCACAGGGCTCTACATTATGAGGACACAAGCGGCCAGGATATTTACATTTTGGGATGCACTGAAGAAAGTAAGTCATAAAGCTTTAGAATGACATGAGGGTGATTTATATTTTTTGGTGAACTATCCCTTAAAATGACAATAGTGTAGTAACATAAACGTGCATTTACGGCACATAAAGATCCTAAAACAGAGTAGGATTAGGCAAACTCAAGTAAAATTGGGCCACTAATACTCACTGTTAACTGATGGAGGAGAAGGTCCATGAGAAAGGTAATTTTGTTGCTGTAGAGAACATGGGAACAGTTGTTGTGGCAGGATACGCAGGACAGGTAATATGTGTTCACGGCAGTGCAAAGGGACCTAAAGAGAGAGAGAGAGAGAGAGAGAGAGAGAGAGAGAGTGGGGATTAGTTTTCAAAAGCCGAATGCTTCTCCTGTTTTGAGGTTTCCATCTAAATGATCAGGATACAAAGCAGGCTCCATATAAACATTTCAGGGTTACTCCGACTCGCAGTGTAAAAGTTCGCCAATCAGATGAACCGTGTTCTCTGCCGTAATACAGTAAGGTTATCTGAGGAAATTGACACTTAAAGCTCAGAGTGTGAACATCGCATGCAATCCAAGAAGCATGACAACACTTGGAATATTACGCTCAAGGGAGTTTCTCTCAGGACAGCTCCTTACGCAATGCTGAGGAGAAAACATGAGATGTGCCCTAATGAGGGCTCAGTCGCTCACAGAAAAGAACGATCGTAGTATTAGTATGATTTCTTTGGGACATGATTTCTTTTTTTTTGTCACTTTATTTTAAGGTCCAATTCTCCCTATTAACAAACCATTAACTACAACTTTAGCCTCAATAAACTCCTAATTTGCTGATTATTAATAGAAAGGTATTTCATTTTTGTATTTTATTTAATTGTATTAAATTAAGAATGGTCAAAAAATATAAAAATAAAGTAATTAAAAAAAATATATATACACACTACCAAAATATATATATATATATACACTATTTATTAAAATAAATTCATGCAGCTTTAAATAGATCAAGTGACATTTTAATAAAACATTTAAAAATAAATTCTTACTATTCATTAAAGAATTCTCAAAAATTGTATCACGGTTTCTACAAAAAAATATTAAGTAGCAATAACTGTTTTCAGCATAATAATAAGAAATGAATCTTGAAACAACAGCATATTAGAATGACTTCTGAAGAATCATGTGACACTGAGTAACGATGCTGAAAATTTAGCTTTGCATAATAGGAATAAATAAAATTTTAAAATATATTAAAATAGATTTTTTTTTTTTAAATTGTAATAATATTTCATAATATTACAGTTTTTACTGTATTTTTGCTCAAATAAATGCAGCCTTCGTGAGCATAAGAAAATTATTTAAAAAACGTCTTTAAATACTCTTAACCAACCCCATATTTATATATAAAATACGACACCATGGCATTCCCGCTGCACCGTAGTACTGCCACAGCTCTTTATTGTAAGGGATCTTACAACCGACTCAATTAGATGAAATGGAGAAGAATACCGAACATCTGCCTCTCTTTCACGTTTCCACCATCTCCTTCTCCAACTGGTTTTCTCTTGGCTCAGATAAGAGACTAGCCGTCAGCGCCTTCGGGCCAGCAAGCCACTGTCAGTCAGTCAGGCCTCTGTATTTTGTCTATTCCACACCAGCCCGAGAGGAGATTAATGTAGCTGATAACTGACCAGTCACTCCGCTCCCACTCCAGAGCCCCAATCCACCCCTTTTCCCAACCACCCCTTCATTAGTTAATATTTTCTGACAACTGTATATTTTATCCCAAAGCAGAGTGGCGGGGCCCTATCTGCCGTACGGACAAATGGAATCTGACTTTTCTTTTTCAAACCAGGCCATGTTTACTTCCAGCCGTAAACATTTTGATATCCACCGCAACCTTCGCCATCTGTTCGGCATTTTCAGCCAAACCGTATTGGCACTCGTAATAAAAATAGCGCAAGCCTCAAAGGCCTCGGCCTGTCAATAACTTCCACCCGGCTGACTAAAACACCAGTGTATATTTTACCCACTGGCGGGCTGATCAGGGAGATAGCGGTGCGAGTATTGACATAGTGGTGTAAAAGCGTCAGACATGCAGTATGAGACCGCAGGGAAAATATTGTGCCTGGTCTGCTGGGAAAGGATCCAAGTATTCCCCGCACGCCTCGTAGCTTTGCACTTTCAAAGCCGCTTGATCGTGACCCGCTATAAAAATCGTGTATACGTGCACTGTTATTAATCGACAAGTTTTCACCTTGTCCGAGCGGACGATAAACGCGGTTGACGAGGGTGTCGAAAGAGGTCTTGTTCAATTAATACGCAACGTTTGAAAATTGCTCGACGGCCAACGGAACATTGATTCACCAAAGAGCAAACGCTGAAATGTTTCCTTTGTATTGATAGAAGGATACCGGGGAGTGTAACGGAGCTTGGGGCGAAAGGAGGAGGAAAGGAAGGACGGATGGTCATGGGTGAGTGGAGTGATACACCAGGCTCTGTTCAGTCAGGGAAGGGAAATGTGAGATCCCCTCCAACCTGTGCACTCTGGGCAGCAGACCAGGACTGCTTCAACCACACTGATTTTCCAACATAGTGTCACTTGTGGAACTTAAAACAGCTTTTTTAATTATTCTTTCCATCAAATGCTCAAACATTCTCAATGTGACTGTTGGGCCGAGCAGGTTTTGGCTAATTGAAACCTAAAACATCATCCACCACTTTTACATCTGTGCTCTACAATTTTTAAGTACATGAAATTATGTCTCATCTCTGTTTATAATGGAATTTCAGGTATCCATATTGTTTCTAGGCAAGTTTTTAAAGGATAAGTGTCAAATGTCCAGGCGAGGATTGAATGACAGGACTCCGTGTCAAGGTTCACTTCAGCTTCTCAAATATAAACATTGGATTGAGGGCTTAAGCACAAGATTATCACATTATTGTAGTACCGCACATTAACTGGCAACTGAAATTGTGCCAACAAGTGTGATTTTTTTTTTTTAGCTCAGAGTTATAAAAAGCTAATAAGCCTAGTAATAAACAAACAAAAAAAATCCCTACGCCAAAACATAAAATGTACATAAAGTTTAAATATTCAATAAACTGATCATTAGAAATGTATATTTTAATATTTAAAATAAAACAGCCTAGCTACATACAAGAAACTATTCTAAAAACTTACCAAATTTAGACCATTTTTACATTAATGAGCTGCAAACTCTTGCATGAGCTCATAAAAGATTCACGGTAAACCTGATCTAGGCACACGTTCACAGCGTTTTTGAAGGTACGACCGATGCTATCTGATGCCTGTCCAGTAACGTGTGGGGAGGAATGTGAGGATTGGGGGTGGGGTAGCCCCAGGTGGCTCGCATGGTTAAACGGCAGATTATAGAGCACACGACTAATTTCTTTACACTAATCTTATTAAAGTGTAAAACAGCTGTCGACTAGCCAAATCTCAACACCAACCCCCAGTGCTTGCACCGAACCCCCAGTATGAAACAAATAAGAGCATTTGGGGTAAAAAAAAATAAGTAGCAGAATGTCAGGAAAATGCTACGCAGGTTAGGATGTTAAGCTACCAAACAAGTTGTTCTACCTAGATTTGGTAATAGTAAAATGCACGTGCACATGAAGTGCCAGAAACTGTTTTTCACAAAAAAATGTCAGACATGTCACGAAGAATGAATGCTAAGCATAGCTAGCTAGTGATTGAAATCTCTCATGGCTAATCACTAGTAGTGATGGAATATCACATTAACTCACCTAACTGCTTGTAGTACTTTGTCAGATAATTACACAAAATGACTTGTCAGCTCTGCTAATTGTCAAAAGCGATAAAAAACATTAAGCCTGTCTAGTTTGAAAGCTGTTTCTATCTCTTTGTAAGTGATAAACACATAGTATGACAATGAATAAGCATTAACGAAGACTACCATAAGTTATTTTCTAATTTGTCAAAATACACAAAATAACTTCTGCAATATGATGAAAAAGAAAACATTTTGGTTAATGTGATGGATATCTGACAATAAATGAGCAACCTATAGCTCCTTGTTTATCTCTGTTTGCCATAAAAGGTAACAAAAATGTGACAGTCTAATTTTTTTAGACATTAATAAACTAAACAATTAAATCAAATACCCTATCAAACAAGTATCTGTCTAATGCTTTATTTTCATATGAATTAAGCTCTATAAACAGAGTTGTCAAAAGCGACAAAAACATTTAAACCGGTCTAGTATAAAAAACTCATGATAAATATACAGTATGACAATTAAGTAGCATTAAAACCAGCAAACGACAGTTTGCTATCTATCTTATTTATTTGACAAAAGTAGCAAATATTGCAGAATTTGTTAAAAAGCACAAAATGATTTCTTAACGTTTTAACTTGTGCGGTATGAAAAACACAATTCATAAATGAGCGCTAACCACAAAAGTGACAATAACGCAAAGTACAATGTCTAAAGCATTTTTGGCATTACTAAACTATTTTGCTGCGGATAATGAATAAAAGGAAAGAACAATCTAACGTCTATTAATATTCATATGCTTTTGACAACATTAAGTGCTAGAACCTGAGTTGTTTTTATACCACAATAGAACAGATGTTACTGTGATTTAGTTGCATAGCTGTGGTTGGTTGCGGCCAGTTCTGTTTATTGATGGGTGTTTATCACATTGAATATCCAAGTTTTTTATTTTATGCTACATCAGTACATTCTGCAGCTTTTAATAATAAACTGCGCATGAAATCAAAGCAGTTGTGGTGCTGTGGTTCGTACACATTTAGTTTTTTTTATGAGCTTTGTCAGCTTACACAGACACCTCACCTCATCTACCTGCTAAATTGACTGCGTTAAACACCCCATGCTGCTACTGTCTGAGTAATGGGATGTTTTTTCAGGCCATCCATCATCTTGAAACCCGTTAGATACTTAGAAGCTGTCACTGTCCTGCTTGAAATTATATCCTGAAACCCCAGCCCACTGCCAGCCATAAACCGGGGTGCTTTTCCAGCTCGCTCTCCTCTAATTGACGATGATTAGCATGACATCCAACACCGGCCCGCCGTGCACGGACTCTGCCTGTCTCTCCTCTTGACGATGACAGCCTGTGTCAAAGATTTTGAGGAGCAATTTGGTGAAGTACCATTGTAGTTCCTCTCAGGTTACTCGAGGAGTATGTAACACTGACCCACATGTGCCAGGTCGTTCCCGTGAGCACGTGGCATTCCTCTACCTGAGTGGATCCGAGATTCCCTTGTTGCGAGTTACGTTTTGACAACGCGATGTGAGCTCTGCCACAGGCCACCAGGTCTACAAACAACAGGCATATTGTTAATCTGCCCATAATGAAGCATTATCTTGTAGACATAGGATTAAGTTGCTAAGCTAACCAATGTAGATGGTCTCTATAGTGCTGTATTGCACAGAAAAGGAAAAGAATGGTCACTGAGAGAAAGAGCATGCTAGATGGCAAGAGATAACAGCTAGATATCTGCAAATAATAAAAGCCGTGATCTCCTCACCTACTCAAACTGGCTTAACCTCGGCTAACCATGAAAATCTGCACCTCCGATTAGTCACTGAACACAAGGGGTGCGGACTTGCTTAAGGTGTGCCACAGGGCTCCGTCCTCTACACCTTGCCTTTCTCTATCCCCATTCACCTAACCCCCTGAGGAGTGCTCCTCAGCTTGGGTGGCCTCTGGCTTGGATGGGGGTCATTGGACTGACCTCTGGAACTGAATTAACCCATTCTGAAATCCATAGGCTAGCTCAGAGACAGGGAAGCAGATGGCTAAGAAGAATTTGAGATGAGGGGGAGAACACCCCTAGGCCGTCTGTCTGGCCTAAAGTTGATGTTTCTCTGCAAGAAACATCGGCATGATCTTGTTCTTTAGAGACAAAATGTACATTCATTAAGGAGGTAAAGATATCATGTATCAAGATACCATTTAAAGCACTGCACAAACAAACCTGGACATAGCCAGTAACACAAATGGTGTGATATGTAAAGAGCTCGGAGTGTCATCCATGTAAATTGGCTATCACGCAGGAAAATAGGCTCACTTGGGCTTGTAGTTCACATTTCCAAATCTGTCAGCATAGTCCCTATATTTGCATTTCACGCTTCTATTCAAAGCAACTGACAGCGCATTCAAGGTAAATGCTTTTATCTATTATGCTTGTGCCACATTATACCAATTGAGGAATGTGTAAGACAGGAGTGTCCAATACTGCTTCTAGAGGGCCACTTTCTTGAGTTTAGTTCAGACACATCTGCCTGGACGTTTTTAGTATTTCTAAAGTCCTTGATTAGCTGGTTCAGGTGTGTTTTTTAGGGCTACAGCTAAACTACACACTCCTGGTGTAAAGGTAAGCCAAGTCTTCGACTGCTAGTATAACTTCTATACCTGCTTTTCAACAGGAAGTGGTTCAAAAAAACAAAAAAAAACTTTTGAGGGACAGAAAAGGGATCTGGAGCCGAGAAAAGGTGACGAGCAAATCCGCCTGTCAAACAATCCTTCCTTTCATTGCAATCCAAATGACATTTAATTTGATTCTACCGTTGATCTTTCCTGATATCCTGAATGATTCCAAGACACCCATTCGGCCCGCTGTTCCACAAAAGACTGGCCATAAGCTGGGGCAAAAGTCTCGGCAAGCTGTCACGCACCACACAGTGCACACACACACATGCGTGCAGATAGACATGCCACATAATGGCATCCTGAAATGAAACCACTTGGAGAGAGCTTGCGAGAAGCTTTCACTGGGCACATTTAGTCATCGTGTGACATGGAGATTGAGGTGACAGGCAGTGGCGCGTCAATGCATTCACTTCCACTTAGAAAAGTGAGACAGCCGAAGTCGAACGGAGTCGAGCAATCAGTTTAGCAGTCGCAAGTGCTCTGAAATTTCACTGATGTGTGTAAGACCTCAGTGATTTCCTGTTGCTGTTCAGAAGGAGTAGTTTTACTAAAAGTCATTTGTGAAACTCATTTAGGAGTGACCTGTGGACCTGTGAGTGTGTGTTAGGCTCTAGGGATGAGTGTGACTGGATTAAGCTCCATTCTGTAAGAGAAGGGACTGTGCGCTGACAGCAGTCTGGTCCAGTGCCCACATTACAGCACTGACTTCCCCCTCAGCAGTGACCCCTACTGGGAGACAATGGGACTTGTCTTTTCCTAGATGGACTGAAAAGCTCTGTTAAGTCCGAGTGCAAATAAAAATTCATACTAATAGTGAACCTGGGTCCCAGACAAATGTTGTATTGGAAGAGTAGAGGTTTGAGACCAGTCTGATCCCTATAAACATGCCTTCATAACAAATGCACACATCAAAAGATAAGTCCTTAAAATCGTGACCCAAATCTCAAATTTACTTCTCTGTTCTTGAACATAAATATTTCCTCATAATTTTAAACTGAATTAATTGACACATATGACAACTCATGATTATTATATATAACAATCATGAGTTGTCATATGTGTCAATTAATTCAGTTTAAAATTATGAGGAAACATTTATGTTCAAGAACAGAGAAGTGGATGAGAGATATATATATACATACTTGTATATATATATATACCAAGAGATATATATATATACACACACACACACATATATACATATTTATATATATATATATAAATAAATAAATATATATATACAGAGAAGTGGATGAGAGATATATATATACATACTGGTGTATATATATATATATATATATATCTATATATACCAAGAGATATATATATATACACACACACACACACACATATATACATATTTATATATATATATAAATAAATAAATAAATATATATATATACACACACACATATATATACACACATATATATATATAAAAATCACTAATTTATTTGAATAATTTCACTTCTAAAATATATTTAAAAAAAAAATTGTAATTATAATTTCAAACTTTATGATCAAGCATTTGACACTTGCAACAAATCAAATGCACAAGCACTGACCGACCTGACTATTTAATGCTCCCTTTTAAGTCAAAATCTCGTAATATTTAAAAGCTAGTGAGCAGGTTAATGTTCAGGTTGTTGCACGAGTTTCCTGGGCCGACTGACTATCCTTGGTTTACTCATGCAAACAAAACGGCCTTCCTGTTCCAGTCATCCGACTCCATTTCCTTCTTAGCCGTCGATTCCCTCCAAAACACTCAGCTCCAAGCCGCAGGGTTGCTCAGGGACATTAACGGAACCTCACTGTGGAATTAGCCCATTAATGTAATGCTAACAAGATGGAATCCTTCTCCCATGGGAGTAATATTACAGCGGCATCTCCATAGTTGTTCTTTTTTGTAAATCACTCAGCTTATCTGAAAGGAGGCGATCGATACGCAGCATTACAGTAAATAGATAAACTAGCGCTGCTGTAAGGTTTAGCATCTGAGCCAACCATTATAGCGTGCAGATGAGGGGGAACGATTAGCACGTATTTGCTTGTGCCGTGCCTTTCACAGATACCTGGTGCCATAGCAAAAGTCACTGCTGACAAGAATTCATGGAGACAGATTGTCTTCCAGTGAATTGTCTAAGCTTGCAATTTTAGTGGAAATGTAATCAATTATATGCAAAATTGCAGTAGTCTGGTATTTAAGAGCTTTTTTGCGGTTCTTCGTTCATGAAATTTCCCAGAAATTGCTATTAACAATGTGGATGATTTTTGGACATTTTCCACCAATCCCAGAGCGACCGGCCAGGCAGCACCATCAACACCAGGGCAAGCCACCTGGAGCTCCACTCACGTCTTTGAGAAGCTAGTGGAAACATGCAGGGATAATCTGACCCCTTAAAGGTTATCACAGGTTCAGCACCGTATGGCCTTAGGACACAGAGAGAGTGATAAGAAGAGAGATGAGGGGATTAAAGAAGGAGAAACAGAATGTAGGACACCAAAAGAAAGTAGGGAAAAAAACATTCAACACTGACTCAAACCTGTTATTTTCTAACCATTACGTAGACAAAATTACACTGTATATCAAATCGAGAGATTACTTAATATTACTAAAATCACAATAAAAAAAATCATATTTACTTACTCCTCAAAAAGAAGTGTATGTATGTATATACACATGGAAAATACTAAGCACAACTATTTCTTTTTTTCTTTTAAATTTAAATATAATAATATTATATTTTCATGTACATATGCTGTTTAACATTGCTATTTATTGCTGATTGTTACATTGAGGCATATTAAAGAAAATATCAAATGCTTATTAAATATGTTCATATAGTGAAAAAAAAACTGTGAGAAAAGAGCATTGCATAATTTATTTCTTGTTCTAAAAATACACAATTTAAAAATTATATTAAGTCAATATATAAATATCAAGATGTAACACTGAAACATATTGAGAAAGATTCAATTTATATCGAAATATCACCCAGCCCTTTTTGTGTATAGTTGAATCAGAAAGTTTTGTATATTATTATATTATTTGTTTACATTTTGTTTGTCTTCCTTAATATTACCATTAATATTAGTATAAAAAATGCCCTGACCATATTTATACACACACTCTTCTGTTCAAAGTATGGAAAAAGAAGGAAATATTAAGCATCACAACTATTTCCTTTTTTTATTTGTAATATCTAAATATATTACTATCATTATTATTATTTATATAAATATAATTTTTTAATAAAAATTCAACATTGCTTATATTGGGGCATATAAAAGAAAATATTAAATACTCCTTGTTTATACTTTGTAAAAATGCATTAATTTAACATTTGATTAAAAAAGAAAAGAAAAACAAACCCTATAATTATATTAAGCAAATACATAAATATCAAGTCAAGTCAAGTCAAGTAAGTTTTATTGTCAATTCTTCCACATGTACAGTACATACAAACAGAGAATTGAAATTGCGTTACTCTCAGACCCTTGGTGCATACAGTTAACATTAAACACTGACAGTAGACATTCAAATACAGATAAATACAGTTTAACCATATGTACATACAAACATACAAACTATACAGATATACAAATGAGGACATTGTAGAACAATAAAAAATAAAAAAAGAGATAAAGTGACATAAGGCACATGGCAGATATAGTGCAAACCAGTTAAATAAAACAAAACAAAACTGTGCAGATGCGAGTAGTGCAAGAAAAAGAACAGTCTTTTATCAGACTGTCAGAAGAGGTAGATTACAGACAATGCTGGATGAGGTAGAGATCATTCCAGTGCTGCACAAAGTGACTGGTGCGGGTCACAGTTTGTAAGGGGGGGGGGATGTGGGGGTGTGGACATTGGGGGGGGGGGGGGGGGGTAGTGTCAGAGTTCAGTGTTGTGTGGGGTAAAAGAGGGGAGGGGGGGCAAGGACGGGAGGGAGTTCAGCTTCCTGACAGCCTGATGGATGAAGCTGTCCTTCAGTCTGCTGGTCCTCGCCTGGAGACTCCGCAGTCTCCTCCCTGATGGCAGCAGACTGAAGAAGCTGTGTGTCGGGTGGGTGGGATCACCTGCAATGCTGAGGGCTTTGCGGGTGAGACGGGTGCTGTAGATGTCCTGGAGGGAGGGGAGAGAGACACCAACGATCTTCTCAGCTGCTCTCACTATCCGTTGAAGGGACTTGCGGCAGGACGCGTTGCAGGCGCCATACCACACAGTGATGCAGCTAGTCAGGATGCTCTCGATGGTGCCTCTGTAGAAAGTGCACATGATGGGGGTCGGGGCTCTGGCTCTTCTGAGTTTGCGGAGGAAGTAGAGACGTTGCTGTGCTTTCTTGGCCAGTGCTGCAGTGTTGTTAGTCCAGGAGAGGTCCTCTGTGATGTGCACACCCAGAAACTTGGTGCTGCTCACTCTCTCCACAATCGCACCATTGATGGTCAGAGGAGCATGCTGAGTGTGCACTTTCCTGAAATCAACAACAATCTCCTTCGTCTTCTCCACATTCAGAGAGAGATTGTTGACCCTGCACCACCCAGCCAGGCGGCTCACCTCACTCCTGTAGTTTGTCTCATCTCGGTTGCTAATGAGACCCACCACAGTCGTGTCATCCGCAAACTTGATAAAAAGGTTAGAGTTGTGTGATGGTGTGCAGTCGTGGGTCAGCAGAGTGAAGAGGAGGGGGCTCAGCACACATCCTTGGGGGGCCCCTGTGTTCAGTGTGATGGTGCTGGATGTGTTAATGCCGACCCGTACTGCCTGAGGTCTTCCGGTCAGAAAGTCCAACAACCAGTTGCACAAAGAGGTGTTTAGCCCCAGCTGGGCCAATTTGTGAGTGAGCTGCTGAGGGATGATTGTGTTGAATGCTGAACTGAAGTCTATGAACAGCATCCTGACATATGAGTCTTTTTTGTCCAGATGTGTGAGGGCTGGGTGGAGGGCAGTGGCGATGGCATCATCGGTCGAGCGGTTGGACCTATATGCAAACTGGAAGGGGTCCAGGGAGGGGGGGAGGACAGACTTGATGTGTTGCATGACTAGCCGTTCAAAGCACTTCATTGGAATAGGAGTGAGTGCTACTGGACGGTAGTCGTTGAAGCAGGATGGAGATGACTTCTTCGGGACTGGGATGATGGTGGTAGCTTTGAAGCATGTGGGGACAATATGATATCAATATGATATTTGGAACGCTGAAACCTATTGAGACCGATTTAAATTATTAAAATGAAAATGATCATATCTATATTGCCCAGCCCTCGTTGTGTATAGTTGAATTTAAAAATTATTTTGTAAAGAAAGCATTAGCTTGCACTGACACAGCATGGAACATTAGCGAGTCAAACACTTATTCACTGATCATTTGGATCTAAGGATAAACATTGTACATGGCTTCATGCTTGGCAGAGGACTTTTCAACAAGTCAAGACAGGGCTGAACCTCTGTCATGAAAGTGAGGCGACTCTTTTATCCTCCGAGAGGGACCACTTCAGTGTCTGATTGGACAGGATGTGGGAGAATGACAGAAATGCCTCAGAGATCTTTACCTCCTCCTGAGCGTGTCAAGTGGATCTTTCAAAACAAGAGAAGAGGATCACGGTGGATGTGTTTGCACAGCCTGACCCAACATGCCACAAACACAGTGTGGCAGAACAGAAGCTGATCGCCACGTGATTTATTTTTATGTTTCTGATCAACCCGATAATTAGGGATAAACTATTTAAGGAGGGTTAAGACCTGGTTCACGCATGACGGAAGTGTGAGAAGTCTCGCTACTGCGGCGATGTGATGAGGTGGGAGTAGCGTGTGCTACGGTGTGAAGATTGAGTCTGTTTGGAAGTAGGAGTGACATGAAGGACGAAAACAGTGGCCTTCAGGGGTAAGAAGTCCTTACCTGGATTTTGGATGCCATGGCAGGTGTGTTGTGGTGTTAGTTGTGACGCAAACTCTCTATTTTGGTTGCTGGCAGAAGTGCGCGCCCTGGATTATGCTTAATAACCGGTCTTCTAGTTCGTGCTGTGAACGAAGATACTGTTGTCCACCTGTACTCCTAAATGCTCCAAGCTGAAGACCAGCTGCACCCGGTATAAGTGAAACATATACGCACGACACACACCCCATGTACGCATTCAACAAACGTTAACACACCCACATACGCTATGCACGTCATGAAAACTAACTCGTTGCACATTTGTATATTTATTTTGTTTTTTCTCTTTGCCTTTTTATGTGGAAAATTGAAACGGACTTGTAAATTCAAATAGTGAAGGGTTGCTCTGATAAAACTATTCTCTTTTCTCACGTTGGGGTATAGGGAGGGGCTCCACTGTGTCGGAAACGTAAGGTTTCTCTGAAGCGAAATCGGCCTTGAGCAAACTGCACTGTATCAACCCTACTCAAGTCGGGTTTTCTGAAAAGTTGTATTGCTGTCTTTCGTTGCCTCAGTCTTTATTTTTCTAATTTGTTTATTCTATTACTACTTTTCCTCTTTCCTGGTGTATATGGTGTGATTAAGTGAAATGTAAAATCGACTCAAGGCATCTTTTTGCTGCATAATAAATGTGCATATGCTGAGTATTGTACGTGTAGTTTGATTCATTAACCCTTTAAGACTTTCGTATGTGCTTTGGTGGTTTTGATGAGTTATCCGGAGTTTATTTATTGACCGGTTTTAAACCCTGTCTGGCACCCGAACTAAATTATTGAGTAATACCTTTTTTTTCTATTCTCAGTGCCACCTCTGCTACAACAGGTTAAAGTAACAGTTTACAAAAAACAAAAAAACGCCCATTATTTACTCACCCTCATGTTTTTCCAAACCAATATGAGTTTGTTTCTTCCATGGAACACAAATAAGAGATTTATTAAAATGTGCTGCTCAGGCTTTTCCTTGAGGACTGAAGCTTTCAACATTCATTAAGGATGCAAAAGAAACATAGAAGTAGTAAATATGCTTTCTATTCGAAGTCTTTTGAAATATGATAACTTTATGTGAGGAACAGACCGAAACGTAATCATAATTCAGTAACAATTTTCTCCTCCGGTGAGCTGTTAACCACCATGACTGGATCACGGAGTCAGTCAGCTGAACTTGAGAACCGAATCGGTCTGATTAGTGAACAAATCATTCAGGTTTTGTGAACAGGAACAACTGATTCGTTCAAAAGATCCACTCATTATCTCATTTTTGTTCAATTTTTTTTTTATAAAAAGCTAATATACGCGTTGATGACTAGGAATAGTGTCGTATTAAATAATTGTATTATGTTTTTGTGTTTTTTTAAACATTAAGTGCCAGATTTACTAACAACTTACGCCAGCGTAAGTCATCAAATTACTGACATTCGCGTCATTATTTAACACCCCCAAAAAAGCATGTCTTAACTATTTTGCACTTGAAATGGATGCAATTGTTGCTAGGAGGAGGCACTGCAGAGAACAGAGAACGAGTCATAGAAGGGAGAGGATTTTTCCACTCGTATTCGTTTATTTGGAATGCCAGAAGAACACATTCTCCGAACATATCATTTCCCAAGCCATGTTATTTTTTATTTGCTTCAGGAAACAAAAGACGACTTGAAACCCTCATCTAGGAGTCATGCAATACCAGCTCTATCAAAACTGTTGCAACCATTCATTTTTTGACCTCCGGTTCTTTTTAACATACTATGGCTTCTTTATTCTTTATTTACGATTATGCTGATTTGCATGTTGCGTTGGTCGGTATGTAAATGAGATGTTGCGTCTGTGTTCTTTAATTTGCGCATTGTTAGTAAATCACCCGCAGACATTTCCATGCCCATCTGCACAGTTTTGGAACGGTGCTCTCGCCTTAATTTGCTGTTTAATAAAACTGGCCCTAAAGCTCCAGTCCCCATTTAGTGTAAATGAGTGTTAAAAATTTCTCCTTTCGTGTTCCATTGAAGAAATTTGGGTTTGGAGTGACAAGCATGTAAATAATGACTTTATTTGTTATTTTTTGGGAGAACTAATCCTCAAGTCGAATGCAATGCAGTTTCAACCTCTTCAAAAACTGAAGTTCATAAAAATTCATTATAATATTAATGCCCACTTCAAATTTTCTGGAATTAATGACTGAACGACAAGGAGGCGCAGAGAACGAGAGTTAGAGTATGAGAGAGAAAAATCAATAAACACTAGATGGCCTGTAAAAGCATTATAAATATAAGTAGCATTTCTCCATTAAGGGGGATTTGGAAACCAGCAAATGCTAATGAGGAAGGCAAAGAGGCTATTGAAGTCCATTAAGAGCTCTCTCTAGTGAAAATAGCCGCTCTCTGAGGTTATCTACTGGCC
Organism: Oxygymnocypris stewartii; assembly: GCA_003573665.1. NCBI lineage: Eukaryota > Metazoa > Chordata > Actinopteri > Cypriniformes > Cyprinidae > Oxygymnocypris > Oxygymnocypris stewartii. Next base: position 298,348 of record QVTF01020069.1, read on the forward strand.
AACGCCACTAGTTCCAGACCCACTATTCAAACCCGACTCCCATTTCCAAGTGACGGATAGGACAAATGTGCTTTCTGTAGACCAGCGAGGGGCCAAGGGAAGAGCGCAAAATGGATGATTCAAAAGCAATGCTTTTGATTTTCTAAACAAGGCACATTTTTATTTATTATAAATTTATTGTGATGCAGAGCGCTGGAAAGAAGGGAAATGACTTCACAGCTGAGCCGGAGTCACTTTGTGGGATTGGAAGGAGGCCACAAATCATGATTAGAAAATGACAAAATATTTCTGAGTTTGTGAGCAAAAAATAGATTGTGTTTAAGAGGACAGTTCATGTAAGAATTTAAATTTCATCATCATTTATCACATCACAGAAAAGGCCAAATATAGGATTTCTAAAGAAAAGACTGAGTATATTTGATTTAAGAAGAGCCACAACTATTTTAACATATGCTATTATTAATTAATCGCATATACAACATATTACAATTTGTTGATAAAAGCAATACATTGAAAATACATTTAAGAAATGATATTATAGTGGCAGAAGCATCCAATACAATTCACAAAAAGTTGCATTGCATTGTGTCACATGATTTATGAGAGTTCATTTTATAAAAACAGTGAAAATGTTTAAAATGTGTGTTAAACTATTTATTTTCCCACCAACAAGGCTAATGGAGAGAACAAAGTGAATAATAAAATAGCATGCAATTAACAAAAAGCTTTATAACATATTTAGAATTAACATAAGTAGTGTTGGGAATGCTCTCTTGTTTAAATTGTTATAATTATTGTAACTATTTCAATTACTTTATTGAAGTAATGTAACTGATTACCTTTCTGATTTCTTTTCTAGATTTCGAACAAATGTTTTCAACTGTTAATCATTTTGAAACATTTAAAGCATGCAGTAGTACTCAACACAGATTACTGTCAGACTTCGGAAATCCTTCATCACTTGAATTAAGATAATAGTTTAATTTTAAAACACAGCCACCACAAAACAGGCGTTAGCACCTCGTTTTACTTTGAGATCATTCTGAGGTTAAATACAGATGTAATGTCATAAAATATAGTTTTATACAGTAGCTATGATACTGTTTTTTTAAATCAAATCTATGCATAGGAAACACTGGGATCTAACAATGCCAATAAACATAGTTAATCTAAAAAAATAAAGCATATAAATAAATCCAAATAGGAAATAATACAGTTATCGAATAAGCATGTGTCCTATTCTCTGTCCTGAAACATTGGTCTCGGTGCAAGAGCAGTCAATACACTAATGAAAACTATTAAACAAACAAAAAAAAGATATTATGTTAAGTTGAGCCTGTGCTTCTAAGTTGGTACTCACTTGAGAGGAATACGGGGTACTGCTGTGGGACTGGAGGCCGTGGTGACAACCTGTAGGATCTGTTCCAGTGCAGACAAACCCCCTCCTACCTGAAAAGCTACCTGATCTGCATTATTCTGAAAAAGAGAGATAGCGACAAGAGAAAGAGAGAAACAGTCATAGACATGGAGAGGCGAGCAGACTCAAGTATCACATTGTTTTGGCATTGGTGGTATCCTCTCGTTGCCCACCTCCTGATTTCTAGAGGGGATCTGGAGTGAAATTTGAAGCAAAGTGATCCCCAAAGAATTCCTGCTAAATCTCAAAAGTGCACAACCCTTCCCTGCCTCCCACACAGCAACCAAAAACCAACGCTAGACAACAAACGCGCATATCTGCACACAAAGCAGGGGTGGTCTGTTCTGACAAAGAAGAGCTTAGGGAATACATAGAATGAGTCAAAATTTAGACTGGACAAAAAACCTTTTACGTCACAAATTCACAACTGAGCCAACAGTTTGCATGAGTCAATGACAAAGACTATTGATGAGAAAAAATACAAGCTTATTCAAAATACATGAATGCAAAGATCACATTCCTAGGAACTTTGTGCATGAAGTGATTTTGAAAAACTCACACCATTTTTTACTATGTTTCAATATGATGCTTTTAAGAATGTCATGTGGTGCAACCGTGTAAAAAGCAATATGTTCCTTGTGAGAATACGAATACGATCACATGTGGAACTTGGTTGTTTACTGTTGTTAAAATATGCTATTTATAGCCTTTTATATCGCCGCACAAATGAGCATTTCATATTACACATTAATCTCAAGAAAATCACATACAAACCATATTCTATTGTAATTGTGTGTGTATTACCTTATATAATCTATAGTGGCTGTGGTCATGTTTATTTCTGCTGTGTAAAAGCCTTAACATGCATGCTCTGGCTGAAACTCACGTTGTTTGTGATGTTACAACCGCCTCTCCGTTCTTAAGTTGCCAGGTATACATTCAAAGTATAAAACACAAGTAAAAGGATCTATTTTCAGCTTTATTTGTCTACATACACTTTGGGCAGCTACGGTACATTCTAAAAGTAGCCCAAAAAAAAAATCCCACGGCTCTGTAAGTTTTCCCGCAACTGTATTTTCAAAATAGCCCGCTTGTTGTGCTGCTACCCTGGCAACACTGATTTATTGCAGAGCCTTTGTACCCTCATCACACACGACAGATAGCCTTCTGCGCTGCGATGGTGGCAAGAAGTTGGGGTCAAACCTTATAATGCGATTAATTTTCGTAAATAAAATTTACGCGTTAAAGTTTTTAGATTAATCGCATGCGTTAACGCATAAATGTTGACACCCCTAATATATATATATATATATATATATGTCTTTATACATAAACATTATAAATATACACAGTACACACACATATATTATATAAACAAAAACTTTTATTTTGGATACGATTAATCGTGAACTGTTTTTCAAATACTACCAAATTAAACATTATATCTTAGGAAAAAAAAGTTTAACTTGCTAATATTTGCAAAAACTGTTTGCCAAATCAACGTCATGTGGTGTAACCAACATGCAGATAATAATAAACATGCAAATAATAATAACAGATTATGCCAAACTTCTTAATATTTTTTCTTCATTATGATATCAGGACGATTGTATCCCTCCCTATAAAAATTGTCAAAATAAAAAATATACTCATTGAAAATATACATAAAAAAGATAAAAAGCATTCAGTAACTGTGTGAATAAAATTGTAACATTTTCTAAGCATTAACAGATACCGTACAACAAAAAATATGAGCATCACGTCATTGATCTGCATGCATTTTAAGTTTTTCAGGATTTTCTAATTGTCAAGGTTCAAATGCAACCTTCAGTTGTTGGTTATCATAGATACTAGCCATAAAACTTTTAAGAGGAGGGTCAACCAAACTGTGCCTGAAACTCATACGGAGCGAATGAGCGTCTTTGAGTAAGAAGAGACGTAAAACAGTCATTTAACTGACATGCTTTTCAAATCAAACTGTTTACAGATGGGACATTTTTACTTGCATCATAAAATTCTTTAAAGTTCAAAGTGGAACCCCTTTAAATGAGTCATATGGTTTAGAGTCCAAATTCCCCAGCTCCCTTACTTTGAGAAAAGGAAGTAAGCGCCTCAGAGGTTGGCGATGCGTTCGACCCCAATGTTGCCACAAAACGACACATAAATCAACAACTCTGAATTTGAAAGTGACAGCAGTTGAGTCAGTTATTTGCTGGATCGAAGAGCAGAGAAGAGAAAAAGAGAACAGAGAACGTTGCATCTACTCCATATAATGAGGTCAGATTCTCAAATGCTATGAGACGGCACTCAAAGTCAGGCACTTCAAGATATTTTTGTTCAGAGGATGGCGGGGGCTGCCAACAAGCCTGAACATATTGAGCAGCAAACAGAGGAAGCGCTTTGCAAAATTACATATAAGCTCCTCTCTTGTCAATCACAAGTGCCGCCAAAGACTCATTCCTGGAGATCCGGTGGCAAAAAGAAGGCTGAACCTCTGCCAGGGTTAAGAGATTGGAACAAGCTTGTTGTCAGATACACCAAAGGTGGAACACGCTTGAACAGCGGTTGGGATTAGGAAAAGCTCACTGACAGCTAGGTGAAGACGGCCATGGAGCCTTGCTGCCTATAGCGTGAGGACGAACCCAGGTCGCAACACTAAATAGAGTGGGTTCGCAGCGCACCCATCAGCACAGCCCTGTCAAATGCTCCAGAGGCAGGAGGGTTGGCCGCTCATGGTAGCCTATTTAAGAGGCATTTGGAGGGGTTAGCTGGGGCCTGTGCGGTGATGGCGTGTGGAACTCAGTCCAGAGGGAGGTGTCTTACCTTGCCCTTTCTGGCTTATTGACAGATCCCCATGCTGAGCAAAGGATCTGGAATCTGGAGGACTTCAGAAACGGGATTAAAGATTAGATGATAAACATTAGATAATGAAGAAAGATACAAAGAGTTTAACAAAATACATGCTTAGCGAGGAATCAAATTAATACAATATGGAAAGGAGAAAGGCCTTGTTTGGGCAATAGACAGAGCTATACAACATACTGAGAAACATTCAAGTTATTGTGACAAGAGTAAAAAAAAAGGGGTGAAAAGGAAAATTTTTGCCTCTGACCTGTAATAGAGTAAAAATATTCTTACTCAAACAATGTTTTGGATCATTTGCATTAAGTACAGATATGCAGTATCTCTGGAAACAAGTGGCAATTATAAACAGAATAAAAAATGTCTCATTACAAGCTATACATATGTCTGTCTTATTCTGCTACAACCAGGCAAAATAAAACAGGAGAGAAATAACATTCCTGTATTTTATTAAACTGATTCTAAAGTAAACGGAAAAGCCTGTGCAGATATATTAAAATAAATCTTCTAAACGACATATACTGTTGTGCACTTCTGCACACTGTTACCAAAAATGCAACTTTAACATGCTGCCAGGGGCTTCCCATTCTCAATAATCATCTGGCATTGATATTGGTTTTCAGCAGGCCACGTCAGACGAGCAACCCAAATGTTTATTTATTTGCAACCAGCATGCCTCTACAATAGCAGGAATAATGTGTTAACATGCCATGTGTGTCTTACATAACTATGGAGGCACTGTTCCACTCATGTGATTTTCTGGCAACAGAACAAAACATCTCAATGCCACTACATACACCACAGAAAAAGTGTCACGCCTACTACTCTAAATATTCAAAGTGCTTTATAATTATAAAAACAAATGCTTGCTAAAGTCGGTACAACAGTTCGGCAGCAGTGTTCAACAAAGCTACTTGGTGTAGCGTCTCCACTCTGAATTTCATTTGTGAACTTGGTCACAATACTACATGATCACATTAATCATCGAGGTAGACTGTAATATGACAAAACATCCCATGATATGTCACAAAAAAACATGCCTGAAAGTGATGTGCAAAGCTGGTACTAATCCTTGATTCTGCACTGAGTGCGGTTGAATTTTCCTGCTGTACTGACCTCCTTCAACAAACACTCCACTGACACCATAATAAGATGAGAGCTTGCGTTTTTCTAATAAGAAATTCAAACAGAAGACCTGAAGACAGATCAGATGGTTAGAGAGGAGGGAGGGTGCAGAGTAAATCTAAATTATACGGCTTGAACAATCTTATCCAATTACTAACAGGAGTTGCCATTTTAGGCAAGGCTAATCAAAGGGCCAGGCAGCTGTGCTTCCCGCTGGCCGGCCAGGACAAGGGTACGGGTGTGGGGTACGCATTAAGTGGGAGGGAGGGCTGGATGTGTCTGTGTGTTCACCTCCTACAAACCACTCTAATTAGCCGACATGAAAAGTCAGGGGGAGGGGAACGCTCCTAAAATGCTGCATCCCCTTCTTGCAACAGATGGAGAACAACTGGCTGGGGCATTCATTGACGGAGGGGTTCACCAAGGTTCCGACTTAGGCCCATCCATCTTTTGGCAAGTGGTGCAATGATGTAAACATGCCCCCTTCAGTTACAGCGACAGCTCCAAATCTCAGAATGAATAAGAGTGCTGGCATGCAGACGAGGTACAAGTCTGTGTTTTGTTCTCAAGATGTATAGAAATACACAAAGAAGCATAAACACTGTTCCCATTTAGTGAAGAGGCCTGTGCTGACATAAATGAAAAGAGCTGTAAACCACATCAAGAGAAATTGCAGACAGTAAAGCAATAAGTTAGTTTTTACAAGGTTTAATAGCACACATTTAAGTACACACTGGAAGATAATTTGCGGGAGCAAGAAACAATTTAGAGGAAGTGTTCAGTTTAAGGATAACAATAGAAACCAACTGTTCATGGGAAACAAGTGAAGATTATCAAAAGGAACCTTGGGAATTTTGAAGAGTATATGTCAATTACAAACTGGAACCACAGTACCTGCTACATTACCCAAAATCAGCAAGCAATGCTGTGCATTCCAGACTCATAAACCTTTAACTCTGGAGTATACAAACTGCCAAATTCACTCATGGTGTGCTTCTTTTAACCCCTGACCGAGAACATGGAAAACTACACAGCGTTATTAGTTCAAATATCAAGCTGATATCCAAAAATCAGCCACCCAAGGGCAAATCTTTCCACAATGGATTTCTGACTCTTCTAATAGCTGTCTTCATGCCCCTTCAAACATGCACATGAGGGGAAACATGAATCCTCTACTCTCTTACAGTAAAAAGCAACAGCCAAGTGGAACAAAAGAATTACTAGGCAATTAGGGTTTGAAAATTACCTTACTGACAGCACATGGTGAAGGAATGTAAAACTATGTCCATGCTTTTTTTTTTTAACTAACTAGCTAATTCCTAAAGCTCGACCTGTCCTTCAGCAGCAGCGAGGCAACACCCAATCACCTCACACATCTTTATGAAGAGGCTTGTTGAAAAATGTAGTTCTTGTCATGCATTTCAAAGAGCCTAAATCCAACAACTACAATTTGTTCTCTTATCAGTTGGTTTATGAGGTTGAAGACAAAAAAATGAAACATGCAAGATTAGAAAATATACTTGAAGTATGTGTTTTTGTTGATTTGAATGTCATGAATGTGTATAAATTAACACAAAATACCAGAGGTTGGTTGCATAAAATGCTTAGAATATCCTTACAAGTCTAATTTTCTTCTTTAAGTTTGCTAATTTTTTTTTATTTGGTTACTTAAAAACCTAAATTTTCTAATTTGAATCTGAAAAATAAGACTTCTTCCCTTGGCTAGCTTTTATTTGGTCAGACTAGTTCCAAAGAGACCCAGAGGCTAATTTTATGCAACTGGGCTCAGTGGTTCTTAACTTTGGGTCCTTGAGTACCCCAACACTCCGCATTTTGAGGTCACCCCAATCTTACACACCTATTTCTTGTCTGGGAGTTTCTTCTAATGTGTTGAATTAGGTGTGTTTGATTAGGGGGCAATCTAAAAGGAACATAATGTGAGTGGTCCAGTATCAAGGTTGGGAACCACTGCTATATACAATCCTGGAATTAATCAAACATATGGCAGTAGGTAAAAGTTTGGCTACCTATTGGACTGGACAGCAAAATTATTGCTTAATAATCTTTAAGCAACACTGACAGTCAATCACTAATGTTCTTCTCTATGCTCAACCAAGGCTTCTGCCAACATTTGCAAGATCCTTTCTCTACCCCTGGTCATCAAACATGGATTGAGGGCAAATACAATGCTGGAAGGGCCCCATGGCGCCTCTTTCCACAGCCTTGGGCCTCTTGATCAGGTACAGCTAGCCACCAGTTGGCCACCAAGGGGAGTCAACCCCTGACAGCTGGCAAATGAAAATGTAAATACTGGCTGGCCGAGCAGGCCCAGAATGTTCATGACAGTCCCTCAAGTGTCATAAAGGCAGTCGATCTTGGCCTGTTCTTTATTTGAAAGCAGTGACAAACACTCCCTGGCAGAATGTAAATACGTGAGCTCATTCCGCTAAGGTAAGAGAGCACAGATCAGAGGAACAAGAAACTCCCCTGAATATTCCTGAACGACAAGAAGGGAAAAAATGCTCTTCGATCAGCCAGTTCTCCCGGAGACAAACTGAAACCTGGTTTGACACAAAATAAACCATTAGAGGGCTCAGAGGGAGAGGCGGGCAAAGGTCGGAGACTGTGCCCAAGCAAAATCACGAGGAACGAGGAACAAGGAGTGGGGGAGGCCGCACTGCTTGAGGGGCTAGAAGGGGCGCGGAGAGTCTGGTGTTGTTCGAGGAATTAGTGGAGAAAGTGGAGACTGAATCAGATATGGGTATGAGGAAAAAAAACAAATCTGTAGGTGAGTCAGTGACATGAGAGATGCTTGTTAGGTCAAACAATCTAAACGTTCTTGACTTGAGGTGACGCTGAGGGGGAAGGGGTGTACGCAGACTCCCAATGAAGAGGGAGACGTGTATTTATTTGACTTTGTCCTGGGATTACAGGCGGAACTGTCTTGACAACTAGGGTTCACAGACTTGTCCAGTTTTGGTGGCGGGCAGACCTTAGCTGGACACTGCAGGAACCAGGTTTGAGGAATCCACTGCTGTGACTGACAGTCTAAATTAAGTCCAGATACTGTACTCTTAAGAGAGTCTTTTTCTCAAAAGGCTACAAGAAAAGAGCCTGAGGAGCTGACATTTCCACAAGCACTTCACCGTTCCAGCAACTTACAAAAACAAAGACGGCGGGAGTTCTTTAAAGCAAGGTCTCTGTGGAAATCTCTAGAACGAGTTTGTGTAGGAGGCCTTAGGGACAGTACACAAGAAATGTACTCATGTTCTTGATAGAAGCTGTCATTCAGAGACACTTCTAAGCAGTACAGGGCCTGGAGAGGGAGATGAGATGACAAGGCCTGATCTGTGAAAATCAGTTGAAGGGAATCTGAAGCATGTTGGTTATATTCTAAGCGTTAAGTTACCTCAGACCTACCTTGCTAGATTTAAGGTATAATAAACAGGTTGTTAAAAGAATCTGCTGCGTTAATTTTAACTGATGGTTCCATCCCCTTCACTCCAATCTGGCATCTTATGACCTCCTCTCCTCCCCTTTCTTAGCCCTCCTCCTCACCCATTAGCTCAGTTTTACCACCCTTTTCGGTCTCTTACCTTTCTCCTCTCCCTCCAGAAAGACCATTAACAACCCACATCTCCTCCCACTGGTCAATACAGGCACACCATCAATGCACCATCCATCCACCCACAAACACACATCCACCAAACCACACATCCCTTCATTTGATGAGTGTATTACAGAAGGGCATCAACAGAAACCGTAAATGTCCCGTTTCAATACGAAAATGTGACGTGTCACCAATCCATTTCTCCTTTATTGATCTAGAGAGGTATACTAGAGATGTGTTACTATGGTCGACCAAATACTGACTAGTTGATTAGTAACGGCGACTAGACTAAGTTTTATAGTGTTTGTTAACTTTAATGGCAGCGCTTTAATTTGCTTAATAATTTGCTTCAATTAGCTTTTAGCCAGTTTACACAGCAACACCTTCAGAAAAAAACCTTTAAGGTCCATTTACAGCAATAAAAAAAACAATAAAGATAACTAAAACAATAACGACTTTAGTATCCACGCCAACGCACGATACCATTCTGTTTATTATAAGCTTGAACTGCAGTTATAACCTCTGCTGCTGCAAGTTCAGTCAGGTGGATTCTGATTGGCTGTCAATGTTTTTAATAGCTCATCAGCTGGATTCCAATGATTTTATTATTCTGTGGTGTTAACGTTACAGATGTGGTTTGGACTTCCCTATTCTATTAGAATTTGAAGGATTGTTAAAACTTTATAATTATAGTTAAATCGCTAGGGTTGCTCTGATTCTGATACTAGTTTCGGAAATTCTTCAAACAGCAATCTCATTGGCTGGCGCTCGGCCTTTTATCGTCCCTGTTTTGATTTCAGCAAATCAGTTCGAGCGAAAGCAGATAACGTGATTAATATTCATGAATCCAGCAGCTTGTTAATCCTTAGTGCATTTTATATTGTTCTTAGTAGAATAAATCATAGAATGATTATTAATAGTCCCCTCCCCCCCATTTTTTTACAGAAACACTGAATGACCAAAAAAGCACCACCACCAAGTTCAGTTAAAATGACTAATGCGCATTCATACATGGTTACCAAGTTTTAATTCTAAAAGTTCTATCATTAAATAATACTTGATTATCATAATATATTATAATGCTTGACTGACTGATGTTAAGAGTATACTTGTAGATATTTAAAAAGCTGTGCCATTTTCCAAACATCTATTTTTTTGTTACTCGCCAGACTCTCTCGCTCTCTCTCTCTCTCTATATATATATATATATGGTGAAGCACACCATGAAAATGATTGTATCAATTCATACAGGGCTAGTTGTACATAAAGATGTATAACCAGATACATACCCAGGTATCGGATCAGTACGCTGTAGTATCGGCCGATACCCTGAGCCTAGGTATCGGAATCGGGAAGGGAAAAAGGGTATCGGAACATCTCTATTAGTCGGCCTTGGTGTGAATGGGCCTTTTACTGTTGTCACACCTCATAGCTTTTTGAGTGTCCAGCTACACACACAAAGCATTTCGAGCGTCCAAGTTTTAATTGTATCTCAAGTCTCCTGCACTCTCCTGTTTCATTCTATTAAGCCATTTTTGAATGCAAAAACATGTCTTATGTAAACACCCCCTAAGGTTCAATTGGGGTCAAGTGAACCTGAAACCAGTCTAATTATACAGGGATTCCAGTTAAGACTGATTAGTCAACTAGTTGTTCAGGCAACCCATAAATGAGTTTCTTTGGAAAAATCGGTTTGTCATACAAAAACACTAAATTCAGGCGCTTAGATAACATTACGCAATGCTTTAGCAAACCCTATGCAATGGATTACAAGATTAAATCTGGCTATCAGTAAAACACAATCATCGTTAATCATCATTACCATATTAAGAAACTTTTAAAATGAACAGCTGAATTTAATTTAAGAACAGTTTATCTTTTAAAACATTATCATATATATCAAAAGTCAACAGCTCTTTTATAATTGGTAGATATACTCTTTCAGCTCTTACTGAATTGTGAGATATTAGTAGAGATCTGTTATGGCAGCGTACTAATAAAACTTGATTGATCGCCAAAATGCATCTTCAAAAGCTTCCCTGCTTTGTAACTTATGTCGTTTGGATTATGTTTACTTTTGAAAAAGCAACATATTTTTGTATAAAAGCCACAATGCACAACAGTAGCCAGGCAAATGCTCGGAAACATGTTCGCCTGTTTGACAAACGGGGATCTTCGCCAATTAATAACATCTGCAGCAATGAAAACAAGCATCTAACCTGGCCCTCATTACCAAATAACCGAGGGCAGAGAGCTGGGGATGGAAAGCGATACTCTGTATATAGACTGCGAGACGGGGAGGACGGCAGCCAAAGCCGGCGGTTCAGGGGAGTCGGTGTTGAGAGCAGCCTAGAGGCTTATCTTCAAGTCAAATCCCTTCACACACACACACACACACACACACACACACACACACATTCAATCCACATAGACTAGACTTCAGACAATAACCCCCCCTAGCAACTGACATAAACTGGTCTGAACACTTCTCATATGCTTACTGTCCCAGAAGAATTCCTGGCGTGACTGTGCAGTAGTAAAGATGAACAGATAAACAGCAGACCTCATACATCCATTCAGTCATTACTGGTATCTCCGGCTTTCTCTGGTCAGCAAATAGCACAGCATTCTGAATTGAAGGTCTGGAGTCTTTTCAGGAATATTATTTTAGACGACATGTCCCACTACAGCAGGGGCTGGCAAGTAAGTTTGGCATCGGGTGGTGGGCCAGAACATAGTCAAAAGACAATTTAAGAAATGAATTGATGAAAAATACAAATAGAATTGCCTGTGACAGACTTTTACAGTGTCTTTTGTAAATGGTAGTAAGCGGTTACTCTGTTAAATCCTGTAGTAGGAGGACAGCCATTAACAAAAAGCCACATTTGTGTGGCAGTGTCCGGCAGAGTATGTGAGCGGAGTGGAGCGTCAACAATTTCACTGATACCAGAAACATTGCTTCGCGTCTAAAGTATTTCAGTATGTTTGAAATATCACAGTTCTGTTCATCACGTATATAAATAAAAAATAAAATAACAGGAGAGTTTCAAAGTGACTTACAGGAACACTAGTGTGCAAACTTGTCTTTCCTACCACGTCCACATGACAAGCTAACAACATGGTTGGCAGAATTATAATAGCTACTTTTTGCAGTGTAAATTTAGTTTATGATGAAAAGAACTACGCTTTCTTCAGTTATTTTACCTACGGATCGATGCATTTATTACAGATTTCTGCTCATTTGAAATCGGATACAGATGAAGTAGCCCTGTTAGATTACATTTGTTTGAATGCATTATTGAGAGAGAGAGACTGCATGTGAATAAGTCTTGTAGTACTTTGATTCTTTCTGATTTGAGTGATCCTTCTCTATCAAGCTAGCTAAATATGTTTAACATGTGAATACTTGCTAAACATGCAGTTATATTACGGGTCGTTGGCATGAATTGTACTTGTGATGGAGCGGTGGTGGAGCGCTCTCAGAACGAGTGAAAGCCACAACGCTTCGACTTTTAAAAAATCCGCTCCAGTCCGAATCACACCACTCCACTCTGCTCACATACTCTGATTGTGAGTAACTGTTTCTGTAATGACAGATTTATTTCAGAACCAGCCGCTATCAAAATAACCTGGCTGGGGTCACGGGCCAGATATTATTGCTGGCGGGTCAGTTTTGGCCTGCGGGCTACCTGTTGCTGACCACTGCTCTACAGGGACATCAGAACAGACCAGAGAGACAGATTATGAGATCTATGTACAAACCTGTTTCTCCAGAATGCGGGAGATTTCTCCCAGGGTTCTGTCCAGGCCAGACACTTTGTTACTGGCCCATTGGCCACTGTCCTGCCCCTGCTGCTGCTTTACTAGATCCTTCACCAGACGCTGAAGCCTGGAAGAAAAAACACACACACTGACACAGCTGGGTCAAAAACATGTTCAGGTCACACTAACTCCCTCCTTATTTAAAACAGCCTTATTTAAATTTTCCATTATTTTTTACAATTTACCACATTTCTGCTATCTTATTCTTACTACTGAATTGTAAAAAATAAATGCTTAAATTGTAAGGTATTTATATACCGAGGTAGTTTGTATTTGTTTGTTATTTTTTGTACTACCTTTAAATTATCTCAGAATTATTAAATGTAATATACAATAATTATACTTCAATATATAACATTAGAATGATTGTAATAATTAGTAATTCAAATGTATGTATCAAGATACTTGTTTGTTATTGACATTAATTTATTACATGTCACATATTTATGATATTAATTTAATACATAAAGCATATACAAAACACCATTTACACTATTAAAAAAAAAAAAAAAATCAGGAAAACAGTGTTTACAAATGTACTGAACTTTCCTTATGCAAAATGCAATTGAGTTTTTTTCTCCCTTTGATTTTGGTATGAAATATGAAAAGTGTTCTTTTAATAAAAAAATGAACAGTAATTTTTTTACATTTTCAGTTTTCATTAGAGTAACTTTGTTACATGCTTTTGAAAAATGTTTTATTGCAGTTTTAGTAATTTTAGCCAGTTTAGTAAGAAATTTTAGCAAGTCTTTCATCTAATAATTTGATATTTTTATGTTAGCTTTCTTTCAATTAAATAAAACAAATTTTTCATAGTTTTATTTAAGTTTATTTCAAAATAGTGCCCCTATTATGGGTTATGAACCGTTCGTATTTTGGTTTTAGGAGTCCCCAACAACAGGTTGACATCCATACAAGGTCAAAAAACACTTTCATTGTCTTATAATATGCATTTATTTTTACCTTATTTGGTCAAAGACTCCCAAACGAATGGCTAAACGATTAATTTGACCAAACCACTCCTTTGCATGACGCTACTCTGCAGTGACCGGTCCAATTGGTCTCATTTTAATCTCCTCATGCCTGTAATGTCTGATAAAGCAGTGTTTGTGAGTGCAGTGCTGCTTTGTGTACAGCGTTACCAGGGAAACCGCTATTTCTACCACTCCAAAAGTGGCACCTAGTGGCCAAGAATGAATTTGCATTTTCATTCAAACCAACTAGTGGGCGGGCAATATGCTAACATACACAGTGCACTTTCATTCGCTTAGAGCTGTGTTACACAGGGCATGAAAGGTCATTTTCAAAAATCCATAATAGGAGCACTTTAATAATAACAACACGGAACCTACAAAATGTCATCTAATTATATAGGCAATATCTTACTCTGGTTTATGTATAACTATACTCCTTTCAAAATTTCTGCATTTTTTTTATCATTTTATTTAAAAATTATTTTAAATAAATAATAATAAATAAATAAAATATATTATGCTCTTTTCAGGGACTGCTGGAATGCCACACAGGTGTACGTGATTTCACGTTTTACTATCATTGTGCAAGAGCGCGAACCTGATCCACACAAAGCAAAAGAATTATAGACTGAAAGATGAGATCTGTGACAACACCGCTTAGATAGCAGTATTGCATTGCATTGCACCTAATGGGCAAAACTATAAATGTTTGATTATGGAAAGCCCATGCTGGAATAATTTCTGAAGCTTGGATTAAAAAAGACAGCATTAAGACATGAGTACTCCGTAGAAGACCTCAGCTCGGGTATATGATCCTTAAAAGTGGAGCGGGGAGCTTACTTCGCCTTGTAAGGAGAGTCGGGGGTCTGGGTCTTGGCTTCCATGCATGTCTCATACTCCTTAGCCCTGAAAAAGAAAGACAAACAAGTCTGTCAGAAACAGATGGGAAAAGATAGACAGAGAGAAAGAAAGGAGTCCGATGGCTGTCAGCTAGAAGACACGAGGAGATAAGATGACGTGCTGAACAAAGGAAAATATGTCAAGAGGTCAAGCTGAGCCTCAAACTGTTTATTTAGTCTTTGGGCCGCACTAGCAGCAATCACAAACTAACAAGCATGAACGAGTCACAAACGCTCAGTCTTCAGAGAGGTATCACAGCAGAGGATGTTGTTTCACAGCAGGGAATACCAAACTATCCAATAACTACACTATTTAAGTTCAGAAATCTAAATAAATACGATTGATTGGCTGATGGGTGTGAATTACTCCTACATTCCCTCATGAGTCACAGACTAAAATAATGTGTGCTGTCAGTCAGGTCTAGCACGCTGGTGTTCCAACAAGCAGAATTCCTGACAATCACACATCCCATTCCGTCAGATAAGGATGATCGATCAGCTTCTGAAAAAAACACTTGATGGATGGATGTTCAGGGGCTGATAAACGCAGACGTCTCTTTCCGGAAGACCACGTCAGGGAGGTCACAAGACTGTTAATAGATTAATCTTGATTGGAGTTTAAATTTCAAAGTGATTTTGGTTTAATCCAAATGGTATTGGTATACGTTGCTAAATAAAAAAACAAATGTAATTTTCAATAAACATATTTTTAAAAACTTCTCCATATTAAGGATGCTCCATATATTTAGATTGTTTTAAGAACTATAACCTGTTATTAAAATTCTAATGTCTCCGCTGGGGCAGATAATTCTACTAATTACAAGAACGTTGTTCACAGCAGGTCATTTTGAAGTCTGATCTGAAATTTCTTTTAGTTGATTTGGTAAATTTAGTTTTAAATTAATTGAATAATAAATGACTAAATAATATAAAAAATAATGAACAACTAAATCATATTAAATAGAATGAATAACTAAATAATATAATGAATGAACAAACAAGTTAATTTCTAAATAATAAAATGAAATAATTAATAAACAAATAACTAAAATAGAATGAATGACTAAATATTAGATTGAATGACTAAAACAGAATGAATTAATAAATTCATTAATAATAGAATGAATGACTAAAACAATGAAAGAATAAATAGATAAATGAATAATAGAATGAATGACTAAAACAGAATTAATTAAAGACTAAATTGAATAAATGACTAAATAATAAATAATGAATGATTAAATGAATGAATGAATGACTGATAAATACAATGACTGAATGAACGAATTGGAAATGTAATTTTTTGGTAGATGTTGGGTTGAGGTGGATACATTCCTAGCACTGATCTGTAGAAAGCAATACATCACACTAAATATGTGCTCATTTGAATAGTGACTTCAAATGATTTTATGGTGTCACAAAGGACAGGAGACTTTGGATATTCAACAGGGCTATGTGACGATCCCTTAACCCTAAGCCTTGACTATTAAAACGGTTATGTTTAACTCCGCCTTCTTTTGAGTGACAGTAGCATAGCATGCTTTACAAATTATGAACAATGATTTCAATGTGCTCTGTTTTGTAGGAGTGAAACGATGCTCGCCAAGCCTCAAGATTTGAGCCGTGGTGCGCTTACGAGAAAGATTGTGAACCGTACCTGGCCTCGTCCTCATCCTCCAGATTACAATATTCCTCTTTGACAGCTTTACGCCTGCACGGGTTAAACAGAGGGGCAATCGCTGGACTATCAATCTCCGAACACGGCAGGCCCCATTAAACGGGCCGGGCACCATAAATATTAGTAACCAGCTATAAGTGGGGGGGCAGCTACAAAGCAGAGCTAATCATCAATTCATCACGATGTGCCCCACTATTCACCTCCGCCCACGCTGGACGCAGACGGCCCCCCTCCCCCGAGCGACTGTAAAACAGTCAATGCCTTCCGATGGATAAAAAAAAAGAAAACAAATACAGTGTATCCGTTTTAAATGTGCTATGGGAGGCTCAGGCGTTCTGTACTCCCAATTACAGAGAACATTTGGCTGGGCAGTGGTGCAATATTTAATATTGGATTTGAGAGGCTCTCAATCAAATGGAAGTCAATTTGACTGATGATGAATAAAAGGACGAGGAAATAGGAGGGAAAAATGTGACCTGTGGAACATATCCACCGAGAGGAATGAGGCTGGATCCATCTATAAATTCAACAAACGTGCATAAGGGGTTGGTTATGTGTGGAATAAATATTGGATACATCCCGAGATTAAAAAGATTTACATGCACCTGATGGTAAATAAAGGTCTGAGGTAAGCAGGGTCCAAGTGTCTTAAAGTTGAAACTCTCGAAGCTGCAGTCTAGTGGTCGCCGCTCATTCTCAGACACTTTGGCCCTGTTCCAAATGGAACACTTGATGTGGACTTGTCGTCTAATAACCTTAACTTGCAAGTATCCCCAAAGTTCACAAGATTGTATGGTGTCTCATGTGTTTTATGATTCAGAAGGGTGCCCACAAACTTATATCCTTATTGTGACCACTAGGTGTCCTTTATGTTGCCTTTGGCAGAGATCACACTTAATGCTGAAAAAAACAGTGTAACTGAATGTCACTAACATTTGGACTCTGAGGAGGACGGAAAGGTACAAGGCCACACTTGATGTGAACTTGAAGACTTGTGGTCTTTGCCACACTGACCATTTAGGGTATCCAATTCGTCAGTTTGCAAAAAGGGTGTTTACAAGTGTGTCCTTTGTGGATGCCATGATCCCTCAAATGGGTCTTTTTCTGAGCCTGATCTGGTGCAGAATTCACAGCAGACAACATCACAGCAGTCTATGCAAAGTTGTGTCACCAACATTTGGACTCAAAAGATGGAAAGCTTCTAAAGGACAAAGTTGATGTGAACTTAAAAACTTCTTGTCATTGACACACTGACCATATCATAGGGTGTGTCCCATTTGTCAGTTTGCAAAATGGTGCTTTCAAGTGCCCCCTTTGTGGCCGCTATGTTCCCTCAATGCGTCCTTTTGCTGAGCCTGAACTGAGACACTAACATGTGGACTCAGAGGAGCAAGGATGCTGCGTTTGGTAACCTTGCAGAATTGTGGCAGTGTGCACTGCACAAAAGCGTTGGATGTCCCCACTGAGAAGGTTTCTTGTAGCCCTTTGTTAGCAACAATACACCCTTACAGTTTACAGCAGACAACTACACATCTATGGACTATAGGACATTACGTCACCAACGTAATGCAGGGGGTCTATATAAATTGCACGATGTGAATTTGCAGACTTTTTTGTTCTGACTTTGTCAGTGTCTTATTTGTCAGTTTATCATGCAGAAGTGTTCTCTTAAGAGCCTACTTTATGGCTGCTATGCACATGTCCTAGGGCCAATGCGGTACTTGTGCAGAATTCACAGCAGACATTTGGACTCGGAGGAGAACAGAGAGGGTCCAAGGCTACACTTGGTGTGAACTTGAAGAATTGCGGTCTTCGCAACACTGTGAACGTACCATGGGGTGTCCAATTTGTCAGTTTGCAAAAGGGGGCTTATAAGTGCCTCTTTTGTGGATACCACAATCCCTCAATGTGTCCTTTTCCAGAGCCTGACCTGGTGCAGAATTCACAGCAGGCAACTTCCCAGTATTATGTTACCAAAGGAAGACCACAAGGGTTAAGGACTGTACTTCCGGGACAGGGCCACTGGAACTCCTTTAGGCAACTAAATGTGTTGAAAAGGCAAAAGTAAAAAAAACAAAAAGAAAACAGGACTAAGGCCCCACAAATTTGGCCTACCTTGTGCTCAGGTTTACAGAAGCCCTCATTGCAAGATCATCATGTGTTTCCTCGCAGCTCTATTCCCTACCTTCCGCACTGACTCTCCTCTATAGAACTTTTTTCTGTATTTGTGAGTAAAGCGATGGTCTCTGAACAGGGTGTCTTTTGTGTGCCGCCCCCTCTGAAGTAGACCAACACACAGAGCGCACTGTTCTCAAGCCTGGGGAAAAGACAAGCAATGCAACCAGCCAAACATCATACACGAGAGAGAAAGGTCCATCAGAGAGAGAGAGAAAGAGTTAAGAGTTAAAGACCACATCCAATGCTGACACGGGCGGACATGCTACTTTTATGGTAATTAAAACCACACGTTTGCACACGAAGAACAAGCCATATATTTGAAGAATAAATCAGGGTCCAGCTAAGGAAATTAAACAGCCTTTTTCCATGCCACAGCTGTGACGGGACTGAGCGGGCTTAACAATGACACTGGGGGACAGGGCAACCTGGGAGGGCTAAGAAAAGCTCTCTAGCATTTTACAAACGCCACACCGTGCTCCTATAAAACGGCTCATTTCCACCCTGTGGTGGAGCCGCCAACCTCAGCAACCCAGGGCTGTGGGCGGCCATGATTTATGATCGTGTAGAGCCTGTTCTCTCCCTTTCATTCTTTCCTTCTCAGCTTCTATCCCTCACCGTGTGAGTGTTGCGGGGCTCAGCACAGGAGTGACAGAGAACAGAAGAGGCTCATGTTGTCACTCTCCCAGCCAAACTCAGAGCTGTTTTCTGCCCTCTGAGCTACCTCTGTATTAATGAGCTCAGAAGCAAGGCAGACTGCCGGTCTCCTCTCCGCTGCAAGCTAAGAGACTGTTAGTAGACATCACATAGAGTGAGTGCGAGAGAGGAAGCCTGCAAACTACTGTAAGGCCACCAATAGATGTAGCAACCATTACAACTTACAAAAATCCAATCTTGATAATAGTATCACACTTTGTCGAAATTTCAATGTAACTTCTGAAAGCCGAAATGTTATTACACATTTTTGAAAGCAGAAACATCATTACATGTTCAATAGAAATTGTATAATACAGAAGGTTAATGAAATTTCGGCTTTCATAAATTGTAACGAAATGTTTATTTTTGTCAATGTAGTCAATGCTGAAATTACAACAACTTGCAAATATGGTAATGTACCAAGCATCAATTTTTAAAAACTGGGAGGGCTGAGAAATGTACAAAATTGCAACTTTTTTTTTCTTCATAAAAACTGAATAACACTACAACTTCTGCGACTCTGCATAGGACAAGCAGTTTGGAGAATGGATGGATCATTATAACTTATGAACATAATTTTATCAACTTCCGTTGAAATTTCAAATATCAACTATCAGAACTGTTGCAGCTTGCACGAAATGAAAAAAAAGTTACACTAGCGGTGCACCATCTTAAAATGCCGTGCTTATCAGAGACACGGAGGCGAGATTAACTGTGACAGAGGAACCAAACAGCGGTCCTTTATTCCCACCAGAGAATGTCTGAAGTAGACAGTGTGGGACCATTTTGGGTGCGCCAAGAATGACCGGTGCGTCATTTAAATATTGCCGTAAAAATAGCAGTTAACAAGTATACGTTACATAAGGGATAATGCACGGCAAGCCAACCTGTTCTCATTGTGAAATAAACTATTTTAATGCATGACGTGAAGGCAAGGACCACCTGACGCGAAGTTCGTTATCTGTAGCATTCTGCCCGCTTCAGACAGAGATGAAATAGTGCGGAGAGAGAGAGAGAGACAGTGTGTGAGAGAGAGAGAGAGAGAGAGAGAGAGGAGAGACAGTGAGTGAGAGAGAGAGAGAGAGAGAGAAAGCGAGAGAGAGAGACAGTGTGTGAGAGAGAGAGAGAGAGAGAGACAGTGTGTGTGAGAGAGAGAGAGAGAGAGACAGTGTGTGAGAGAGAGAGAGAGAGAGAGAGAGACAGTGTGTGAGAGAGAGAGAGAAAGCGAGAGAGAGAGACAGTGTGAGAGAGAGAGAGAGAGAGAGAGAGAGAGAGACAGTGTGTGAGAGAGAGAGAGAGAGAGACAGTGAGAGAGACTTGCTTTGTAGATTTCCAGAAGGCCTTTGATTCAATTTGGCATGAAGGTCTTCTGTCAAAACTTATAGAATCAGGTATTGGGGGTAAAACATACAATATTATAAAAACGATGTATTCAAACAATCAGTGCGCAATTAAAATTGGAAATAAACGAACAGAATTCTTCACTCAAGGGCGGGGTGTGAGGCAGGGCTGTCCACTATCACCGACCCTCTTCAATATATACATGAATGAATTGGCAAAAGTCCTGGAACAATCATCAGCACCTGGCCTCACACTACATGACTCCAGCATTAAGTTCTTGCTGTTTGCAGATGATCTGGTTCTGCTGTCTCCAACAGAAGAGGGTCTACAGCAGAACCTAGACATCTTACACAAGTTCTGTCAGACCTGGGCCCTGACTATTAATACTAACAAAACTAAAATACTAACATTTCAGAAAAGACCCAGGCTTCAGGGAAAGAGACACAGTTTCACCATTGGTATGACCAAAATCGAACATGCCACAAACTACACATACCTCGGGCTGAAAATAAGTGCAACTGGTAAACTAAACTTGGCTGTGAATGAACTGAAAGAGAAAGCAAGAAGGGCCTTTTACGCCATAAAAAAATCTATCCAAATTGAAATACCAATTAGAATCTGGCTCAAAATATTCCAATCCGTCATTGAACCTATTGCATTATATGGCAGTGAAGTGTGGGGTCCTCTCCTAAATCATGAATTTGAAAAATGGGACAAAAATCCGATAGAAACCCTGCATGCTGAGTTCTGTAAGAGCATCCTCAGGGTACAGAGGAACACGCCGAACAATGCATGCAGGGCAGAATTAGGCCAATACCCTCTAATAATGCACATTGAGAAACGAGCCATCAAATTTTGGAAACACCTAAAAATGAGCGACCCCGACTCTTACCATTTTAAAGCCCTAAAAAACCATGAAGTGAACCCTGAAAGAAGTCCCCTGATTCAGATGATCCTGAAGCTGCAAACACAAACTAACACGACTAACAACATCCAGCATCAGGACACTGAAACACCCATCCACAAAATTCATCCCAACCAAATTATAAAAGCACAACAAGAAAAGTATCTAACCTATTGGAAAGAAACAACAGAAAAACAAAGTAAACTTGAATGTTATTTGGCCCTAAACAGAGATTACACAACTGCAGAATATCTGAGTAAAGTGAAAGACCGTAAACTGAGACGACAGATGACGAGGTACAGACTGAGCAACCATACTCTGAGTATAGAGACGGGCAGATATCACCAGCACTGGCTGCCCAAAGAGAGCCGTATCTGCCCGTACTGTACCCACGGAGAAGTGGAGACCGAGCAACACTTTCTCACCAGCTGCCCCAACTATCAACATATTAGAGACACTTTCTATTCCAAATTTGAAACACCTTGCCCTGACTTCAAATTATTAAACAAGAAAACACAAATTCAATATTTATTAGGTGAAAAACAAGATTGCATCTTATTAGCAGCAAGATACATTGATGCATGTCACAAAAAGAGGGAGGAGTCGACAAATCAGTGATGCGCCCACACACACACACACACACACACACACACACACACACACCAAATGTAATTTTAAATTGTTCATGCAATCCTAAAATGTTGGTTTGCATTTTCTTTTTTTCCTTTTCTTTTTCTTTTTCTTTTCTTTTTTTATGTATGCATGTTTTTGTTGCATGTTAATATGTTCTGTATTTACTGTAAACACTATGCTTTGGCAATACATTGTAAAAATTGTCATGCCAATAAAGCAAACATTGAATTGAATTGAATTGAGAGAGAGAGAGAGAGAGAGAGAGAAAGCGAGAGAGACAGGTGACTGTTGCGTGTGTGAATTAGTCTACCTGCTTTTGTGCGTCACCACAAACAATGAAGATTTGAGTTTAGTGATTTAAACAGTCATTTTACCCCCTCTTTGCTGATTAATGTAATGTAGCGATCCAGTATCTAAGCTATTTTATTAATGAAAGTCTGGGCAGCGTTGACAAGTTTCTGTCCTCCTGAATGTTTGTGTGAGCGGCTCAATCTCGAGCTCACAAACCAAAATAATAGACATGATTTTCTCAAGCCATATATAAAATCAGATGAATAAAGATTATTAAAATGAATAAGTATGGATGACAGTTGATTACAATAATAGTTCAGTTTATTCCCCTCATTATTAACAGTGTCCTCTGTGGAATAAATAAAGTTAATATTAGTCTTATAGTAATAATACGTAATTAACATTGTGATTTATCATCCCTGTTATAGTATTATTCATAAGTTTTTTTTCACCATCTTTCCAAGTTCTAAAAGGTGTAAAAGAAATGTAGAAAGAATATACAAAATGAAAACACCAAATAAATTTGTGATCTATTTCCATTTGTTATTTTCAAAAGGGAAATACTG
Organism: Oxygymnocypris stewartii; assembly: GCA_003573665.1. Classification (NCBI taxonomy): domain Eukaryota; kingdom Metazoa; phylum Chordata; class Actinopteri; order Cypriniformes; family Cyprinidae; genus Oxygymnocypris; species Oxygymnocypris stewartii. Next base: position 321,341 of record QVTF01020069.1, read on the forward strand.
ACATGCATGTTTATAGAGCAGATGCCACCTTTTTAATTCCAATAGAAGAGATGGACTTTTTTTTTCTTAAGTATTATTATTTTGAGCTGTATTATTGGTTACTGTGCTGTTTCTGTTTCAAAAGGCAGCGATAAATAACACTTTAATATCTAAAGAGTGTTTATGTAATTTTATGTTGTGAAATTAATAAATGGATACTAATCGTAATAATCGTAAAACCGTGATTATTCCTCAGACTATAATCGTACCAACAAAATCTATAATCGTTGCATCCCTACTTGTAGATATGTATTTCTCAATCTAATAGAAGTCATAAGAATTCACAATCGGACTGAATATTAGCAGTTGAATGTAACTTGCATGGATGTATACAGTTTTATATATGGTCTTTATGATTGTACACTGAACAAACCATTTTTGGAGCTGCTAAAGGATTAGTTCACTTTCAAATTAAAATTTCCTGATAATTTACTCACCCCCATGTCATCAAAGATGTTTATGTATTTCTTTCTTCAGTTGAAAATTAATTAAGATTTTTGATGAAAACATTCCAGGATTTGTATACATATAATAATAATTTGTTACATTTATATAGCGCTTTTCTGGGTACTCAACGCGCTTCACATAGAAGGGGGGGAATCTCCTCAACCACCACCAGTGTGCAGCATCCACCTGGATGATGCGACAGCAGCCATATTGTGCCAGAACACCAGCTTACTGGTGGAGAGAAGACAGAGTGATGAAGTCAATCGGTGTATGGGGATGATTAGGAGGCCATGATGGTCAGAGGCCAATGGGGAAATTTGGCCAGGATGCCGTGGGTTACACTCCTACTCTTTTTTTCGAAGGACAATCTGGGATTTTTAATGACCACAGAGAGTCAGGACCTCGGTTTAACATCTCTTCCGAAGGACGGTGCTTTTTACAATATAGTGTCTCTTTCACTACACTGGGGCGTTAGAACCCACACAGACCACAGGATGAGCACCCCCTGCTGGCCTCACTAACACCTCTTCCAGCAGCAACCTAGTTTTCCCAAGAGGTCTCTCATCCAGGTACTGACCAGACTCAACCCTGCTTAGCTTCAGTGAGCAACCAATCTTGGGCTGCAGGGTGATATAGCTTCTGGCACGTATAGTGAACTTCAATGGACTCCAAACGGTTGAAGGTCAAAATTACAGTTTCAGTGCAGCTTCAAAGGGCTATAAACAATACCAGACGATGAATAAGGGTCTTATCTAGTGAAACGATCGGTCATTTAAAAAAAAAAAAAACATATATATATATATATATATATATATATATATATGCTTTATAAACACAAATGCTCGCCTGTTCTGCAATGCGCGGTCCCAGACTTCACATAAGACGCAATTATGCAGAAAAGGTCACGCTTGAGTTTACAAGTTGAACGTGCAAATACTAAGTCAAACGCCGTTTACAAAAAAAGGGGGTTACAACTCAGCGAGTTTACAAGGTAAAATAAATATGTTGGACGATTTTGAACTTGGAGAAGATGAGATGGAGCCTACATCAAGCGTGACCTTTTCAACGTCATTACGTATTACGTAAAGTCTGGGATGCGCAACGAAAACAGGCGAGCATTTATGTTTATAAAGCAGATAATTTTTTTTAAATCACAGATCGTTTCACTAGATAAGACCCTTATCCATCGTCTGGTATCGTTTATAGCCCTTTGAATCTGCACTGAAACCGTAATTTTGCCCTTTTAACCGTTTGGAGTCCATTGAAGTACACTATATGGATACAAATCCTGGAATGTTTTCATCAAAAACCTTAATTTAATTTCGACCGAAGAAATAAATACATAAACATCTTGGGTGACATGGGGTGTGTAAATAAGGAAATTTTAATTTGAAAGTGAACTAATCCTTTAATTCCATTTTTAGCATTACTGACAAACAACCATACCACATTACCTCCCATACACCAAAACACACACACACACACACACACACACTAACAGTTGTGACAGGAGGCAAAATTGATAGTGCCCAGGTCTAGGATCTGACACTGAGACACGTTCGCTCCTATTTGTTGATTACTATTGATTTTCTTTGATACTTCATTTAAAAATCAATAGTTGGAAGAGAGAAAAACAGGCATGCTTTACACATACTTTAACATACTATTGTACACTAGAGAAGCCTTCAGTTTTGGCAGCGTGGTGGCAACCAATTAGGAGAAAAGCTCTTAACAGGTGAAAGTGGGGGGGGGCTAACAGATCGATTCTCACTTTTTCCTCCCAATCACAGAGAGTGGCCATAAATTAAGCTCATCAGTGTTGCTGTGTGGACAGCCGGGATGCACATCGCCTCTGCTCTCCATCTCCTTGTCACTCATAAAGCTCTCAAAAGCAGCAACGCCACCCTTTAGCCACACAGAGGAAGAGAGAGAGAGACAGAGATAGAAGAAAGAGAGGAGACTGTGATCGCATCACCTTGAGTTCATGCGTGCCCGTAGTTTCTTGGCCTTTTTCCGAGCTTTCTGCCTCTCTTCTCCCTCTTTCGCACTGTCAGAGGGCATGCTGCTGTCAGTCACGATGTCTACGATGTACTTTTTTAGAGAGAGGTGTTCCTGTCGAAAAAGAACAAAAGAAAATGTTACTATGTAAATGTTGCTTTCATATTAGAGCAGATTTGACTGATGTGTAAGGTGTTTTTCAAACATGGTTGGGGGTAATATGTAACAAATAACAGGTGTTACAAAGTTTACTTGTTTGATGTAATAAGATGTTACTTGTCATTTTTGTTTACTTCATAATACTTCTGGTACTTTTTGAAATAAGCTGATGATGATTGTTGTTGTGTTTCAATTTATTGCTATATCAGCTTCACTGGCTATTACAAGGCATAGATTAAATATTCAACAATATAATTTAATAAATACAATATAATAAGAAAAATAAACATTTTATAAAACTCAACTTAAAAACAAATGTTTTGTTAATAAATAACAAAAAATATCATAATATCATAACATAAAAAAACATCCAGACCAAAAACATGTTTTATAGACATACATCTTTATACATAGACACACTAAAATAAACAATGCAACATTTTTTATGAGTAATGCAATAATGTAAGACGTTATTTATAAAAGCTAGTATTCCATAGCACAGCTTCTGAATTAGTGTTATTTTAGTATTATTTATATAGCATATTAATATTTTGAATTTAGCATTTACTTTCATATTCTCTTTTTTTCATTGTAATATTAGCTTGATTTAGTACATTTCTTATGCACTTTCGTCATTTTTTTTATATTAGTCATATATTTATATCGCTTTATTTTTAAGCTTAGTTAGTCATTTTAGTACATAAACTTTTTATTCTATTTATTTCAGTTAGTTTCCAAAGCAACATTTTCAAGTTTTTCATCTAATATTTATATTTTATTTCAGCTTTATTTCAATTACAGGAAATAATTTTTAATGGATCAAATTTGAGTTTGAACTGAAGCAAACAAGTGAGAAAGGCATTCGGGAATTCAAATCATGAGGAAGGCATTAGTATAAAAGACAAGTATTAAACTAAGGAAATTAGGATGAGATGGCTTAATTAGAAAGTTGTAGGTGATACCAGAGTGAAACCTTCCTTTAACCAGCCCATATTTGACCAAAAATGCACATTCGATTCTTTACAGCTCCACAGAAAGACCTCAGTTCAAAGCCATGCGCATCCAGAAAAGTCCTACAGGACAATAGAATGATGACACATGGGTGTGTCGGAACAGAGCGACAAGAGAGGAGATCAAACATCAAACCAATTCCACCAAGCACATGTCCAAAGGCTGGGCTTCAACTCCCACACGTGACGGATGTAAAGCAGAGCGCCTTCAGGGAAAGACCAGGTGTTAAGCTCTTTGTGTGGCATGTAGAGTCCTCCCGGCCCAGGCATTGTGCTCCGCAATTATGAAGGCATCTCCTCGCCTCGCTGGTGGTATTAAAGCGGCGGAAGTGCTGAGGGGGGAGAGAGAGGTATAGCTTTCTGTCTCTTTCTGATGATGACGATATTTCCATGGGAAGAAAGATGGATGTAACTCAATTTCGGACGACGTGATGCATGTGCCAGGAAGCAATTATCCTGTCATCCGGCACCTCGGAGGATGGGAGCAGCGGGTGAGATAGATAAGAGTTCCCACTCTGAGTCGATACCTAAGAGGCTGTATGCTAATGCAGGACGGGGCCAAAAACCTACTAGGTTGATTCTGGATAACTTGGGTATGTGCACTAGATGAGGCAACTATTTGTGACCCTGGAGCACAAAACCAGTCATAAGTAGCATAGGTGGATTTATTGCAATAGCCAACAATGCATTGTATGGGTCAAAATGATCGATATTTTTTTTATCCTAAAAATCATTAGGATATTAAGTAAAGATAAATATATATTGTAAATTTCCTACTGTAAATATATCAAAACAATTAGTAATATGCATTGCTAAGAACTTCAATTTAAAGGCAATTTTCTCAATATTTCGATTTTTTTGCACACTCAAATTTCAGATTTTCAATAGTTGCACTTGCATCTCAGCCAAATATTGTCCTATCATAACAAACAATACATCAATGGAAATATTATTTATTTAGATGACTTATAAATCTCAAAAAAAAAAAAAAAAAAAAAAGAACAAATCGACCCTTATGACTGGTTTTGTGGTCTAGGGTCACATTTGTCCTCATTTGAAGTTATATTTACAAATGCAGACCATTTGTCAGAATCAATGGTATCTTGAGTGTACTGCCCTGATGATGGTAGAAGAATCTTTTGAGAGCTTTCCATAGTAAATAAAGTCACGAAGATCATTTACTGGTAATTTAAAGGTTTGATTTTAGTCAGACTAAAGCAATAAAGGAAACACTTGAGTATAGGACCAAATCTCACTATCAACTATTTGCTTACTTGCATGCCTATTGTTAACATATTGGCTGTTTATTAGCACTTATGAAGCTGCATGACCATATATCCCTAATCCTACCCAATACCTAAACTTACAAACTCCTTACTAACTATTAATAATCAGTAAATTAGGAGTTTGAGGCAAAAGTTGTGAGACAATGGTTTCTTAATAGCTAGAATTGGACCTTAAAATAAAGTGTGACTGCAATAACTTATTTTAAAATGCCATGTAAATACTTAAGACCAACTGTTTTTTTGCAGTGTCAGACTAAAGGTCTGAAATTGTCACACGTAAAAAATAATATGCATTGGGAAATCTTTCATTCTCACATTAAATTTCTAAAATCGCATAGATTCCTATAAAAAGGACTAAATGTGGCTGCACAGACAACGTGATTGATCAGATTATAATTGGCCTCTGTTGTGCGTTTGCTTCAAAAGACCGAGGTGACGCAAAATGTGTAATTAATGCTTCAAAAATCTGCGGTAGCTTGATTAGAATGGTGCTTGTAAACATACACGGGAAATTTTGAAAAAAAAAAAGGTTTTATTTTGTCCTCATTTTGTCATTCCTGCGTACCTTTGTGTCTTCGGAGAAACACAATGGAAATGTCTCATTCTGAGTCCCAATTCACCTACTTCTAATACTAAAAGTATGTATTCTTTTTGTGAAGAAAATGTACATACTTTTAAATATGTAGGAAAATAATAGGCAAGCTTTGGGACATACTGACGTCATACATCCTGTCATGTCATACATCCCATTTAAACGGCCCTGTCAATCATCTTGACAGTTAACATCCATCAAATTTCGTTTAATTTAATTTCACATAATATTGGACAGAAACAAACTGGCATGGTGACCTACCAGTCGCGTGTCTTTCAAGTCTGGAACTCACCTCATATGTTTGCATGATGCATTTAACAGTTAATGACCAAACGCATCTTTACAATAGTTCACAACTTCATTGAAGATTGGGGTATAATGTGGATAACATTAAATATTTTTTCCATCAGGTGAGATACAGATTATTAAATCACTCAAAACTTTATCTAAACCTTTCTGCTCAACTATCAGCTTCGAATATCTGCCATGTGTGTAGTTTTTAACACGTTTTATTCTTCTAACCGAATCCTTGTCCAATGCAAATTATTGTGGGTTGAAAGAGTGAATGTATCTGCATTTCAAATTTTCAACGTAAACCATCTTTTGGGACACTCATTTCACCATAGTATGATTTGGGACACAAAAATTCTAATTTCAAAGACTATTTAGGACAGACAGTCTGCAAATTGGGACGCAGCATTAGTGTTCTTTTTTATTGCCAATACAATGAGAGTAAATGGGCTCCAACACTGATTGAGAAGAAAGACGAAAGTCATACAGGTTTGCAATGACACGTGGGTGAGTAAATGATCCGAGAATGCCATTCTGTCAAAATCGTTGTTTTTGTTTTCCTTGCACACAAAAAGTATTCTCGTAGCATCATAAAATTACGGTTGAACCACTGATGTCACATGGACTATTTTAACAATGTCTTTACTAACTTTCTGGACCTTGAACGTGTCAATTGTGTTGCTGTCTATTCAGGGTCAGAAAGCTCTGGGATTTCATCGAAAATATCTTAAATTGTTTTCTGAAGATGAACGAAGGTCTTATTATATTTTTAGATCAGTATTATTTATGCTCAGAGCCAAGGGTGAGGGATGAGATATGTACTCAATATTTAAAGACTTGTTTGGAGACAACAACATAAATAAACATAGACTCTCGGTTTCTTCTTACAGCTCTTCACAGGTTCATTAAGGTTGAACAATAACGAAGTGAACAATAACAACGTTTTAACGACCACAGCTTCGAATGCTTGACACCTGTCCTTAATGAATTACTTTGAGACAAATGTGACAAATTGACTCATGGACCTCCGTTTGAAATCTGCACATTTGGATCATATAGTGTTTCAAGCGGACGAGTGATTGTGTGTGTGTGCTGGAGTCCCTCGGGAAAAAGGAGTCGAGCCCTGCAGTCATAACCATTGACTCCCTGTGGCCAGAGAGGCATCTGTTGAGTAATCTCTCTGAAAGGCGATCTAGTTTGCCTGCCGTTCACTTAATGGGATTGTTTCTGTAACACCTCAAAGACGTGCACCATCTTGAGATTATAAAGAAGGGTTTGGAGGAGAAAAGAGTACCACAAAAAGAGATATGAGAGGATATCAGGGCCGGAGCTAAGCTCGTAATGTGCGAGTGAACTGAGGAATGGAAAACAGTGATGCAAAGTCAAATCGCTTCGACAGTACCTAAACATACATACCTAAACTAAATATTAATTTACACTTTTTTTAAACAGATTTTTATGAAAGTGATTTTAAGACTCCTTAAGACCAAGAAATGAAAATGATATTTAATAAATTGAAGATAACAATATGTCAATATGGTTGCCACCTCCAACATATCTCTTTATTATTTTCTATTTATTTTACAAAAAATGCGTAAGGCTTAAACAGCTCTGCTCACAAATACAAAAATATGGAAATAACTTTTACATTATTTTTAGTAGTTTAAATCAAGATACATTTACTTGAGAATAAATTGGCATAAGAAGTCTTGTTTCATGCAGAATTTATTAAAATTAACAAGTTTATGATTTAAAATGAGCAAATAAAAGAAAATAAACTTAATTCAAAGGGATACACATTTTCATACTCCTCTGAGAAATATTTAAACTCACTTAATTTAGATTAACTAGGCTTCATTTTGCATCTCAAATGTATCTTGATTTAAGGATGTTTAGATATTTGTATTAAAAAAAATCAAGACAGAATACAGATAAATAGTTTTTTTTGCAGTGCATGCAACATTTAATGCCATGACTTGAATTCAGACACCAATTTAAGACTATAAAGTTGCATCTCAAATTAGAAAGTCTTGGAAAAGTTAATTTATATCAGTAATTCGATGCAAATTGTGAAACTCGTGTATTAAATAAATTCAATGCACACAGACTGAAGTAGTTTAAGTCTTTGGTTCTTTTAATTGGGATGATTTTGGCTCACATTTAACAAAAATCCACCAATTCACACTCAACAAATTGGAATATGGTGACATGCTAATCAGCTAATCAACTCAAAACACCTGCAAAGGTTTCCTGAGCCTTCAAAATAGTATCTCAGTATTTAGTTTGGTTTGGTTCACTAGGCTACACAATCATGGGGAAGACTGCTGATCTGACAGTTGTCCAGAAGACAATCATTGACACCCTTCACAAGGAGGGTAAGCCACAAACATTCATTGCCAAAGAAGCTGGCTGTTCACAGAGTGCTGTATCCAAACATGATAACAGAAAGTTGAGTGGAAGGAAAAAGTGTGGAAGAAAATGATGCACAACCAACCGAGAGAACCGCAGCCTTTTGAGGATTGTCCAGTAAAACGATTCAAGAATTTGGGTGAACTTCACAAGGAATGGACTGAGGCTGGGGTCAAGGCATCAAGAGCCACCACACACAGACGTGTCAAGAAATTTGGCTACAGTTGTCGTCAGAGGCATCTTACCTGGGCTAAGCAGAAGAAGAACTGGACTGTTTCCCAGTGGTCCAAAGTCCTATTTTCAGAGGAGAGCAAGTTTTGTATTTCGATTAGAAAGACGCTGATTTCATTTTCCAGCAGGAATTGGCACCTGCCCACACTGCCAAAAGCACCAAAAGTCTGTTAGATGACCATGGTGTTGGTGTGCTTGACTGACCAGCAAACTCACCAGACATGAACCCCATAGAGAATCTATGGGGCATTGTCAAGAGGAAAATGAGAAACAAGAGACCAAAAAATGCAGATGAGCTGAAGGCCACTGTCAAAGAAACCTGGGCTTCCATACCACCTCAGCAGTGCCACCTCCATGCCACGCCAAATTGAGACCGTAATTAAAGCAAAAGGAGCCCCTACCAAGTATTAAATACATATACAGTAAATGAACATACTTTTTTTATTGGTCTTATGAAGTATTCTAATTTGTTGAGACCAAAGACTTAAACTACTTCAGTCTGTGTGCATTGAATTTATTTAATACATGAGTTTCACAATTGAAGTTGAATTACTGAAATAAATTAACTTTCCACGACATTCTAATTTATTGAGATGCACCTATATTACCGGATTTAAAAGCTTTTATATCCTTAATATGTGGAATGGCAAATTAAGACTTTAAGACCTTTTTACGACCCTGTTTAGTACATATATGAAATGTAGAAAGTATTTTCATATTTAGATTATCTAAATTACTCCATTCTGTTAGAATTTTTTGCCAGATGGAAATAGTCGGATTGCTTTGATGAACATCAGCACATGGAAAAACCCAAACCCCAAGTATAAGCCATATTGAATAGTGATGCTTTCCTCAGAAAAGCATTAAAAATTGATGCTATAGAAAGGAGGACAATATGGCATATGACGACCTATCAAATTCAAGGATGGACAGGTGATGACAGGTGTCCACTTGCACACGGTGATACTAGGAGGCGTGCAAGTGGGATATAAAAAGTGAGAGAGACACCCAAAAGAACCAGTGCTTTCTGTGGGGCGTAATGAGAGACCACTCAAAACATCACACCTACACCGCTGCTCAGGGACCGTGATGAAGCTCTCACTGTCACACTGATACACATCCCCATCCTCCACTCTTTTGTGTGACATAAGAGCCGGCAAAAAATGGCTTTCCCCAATGTGAAATGGACAGGTATAAGGTATAAGGTAACTAACCAGAAACCCACACACACACACACAACAACTTGACTTGTGCATCCCTTGCAGAATTACATTCTAACCTTGGATGTGTCATTTGACATGTCTTTATTGTAAAAAATAAATAAATAGATTCAGAGGACGACAAAACAACTTTTTTTGTGTTATCAGAACACTAAAGGAAAGAACTGGTTAAAGGGTTAGTTCACCCCAAACTGAAAATTCTGTCATTAATTACTCGCCCTCATGTCGTTCCAAACCCGTAAGACCTTCGTTCATCTTCGGAACACAAATTAAGATGTTTTTGTTTAAATCTGAGAGCTATCTGACCCTCCATAGAAAGCAACACATCTGAAATGTTCCCATGTCTATAAACGTCGTAAATACATCGGTAGAACAGTCCATGTGACATCAGTGGCTCAACTTCAGTTTTGCAACGTTAACTTACGAGAACATTTTTTGCACAAAGAAAACTAAATTAACAGTTTACTCAACCATTCTTCAGCCCCGAGTGATGTCATCCACCATTTTAGAGAGTATAACATGTGCACGTTCCACCCCCCCGAACGTAAACAATGCTGATTACGTGAAATACGTTCTGAGGCACTCTCCAAAAAGGCGGAAGACGTAACTCGAGGGAGAACAATAATAAAAACATGACATTAAATGAAATGGCAGGTGTTAAGTTAACTATTGTAGCATATGGTTATTCAGAATATATGTATCAAATATCAACCTGCCACAGGAGCTGTTGATACAGTTCTACTCTGCCATCATTGAATCCGTCCTCTGCACATCAATAACTGTCTGGTTCAGCTCAGCTACTAAATCTGACCTCAGAAGACTACGGAGGGTAGTCCGGACTGCTGAGAGAATCATTGGTACAACCCTCCCCACTCTCCAAGAACTGTACTCATCCAGAGGGAGCAAAAGAGCTGGCAAAATCCCTCTGACCCCTCACATCCAGCTGTTTGAACTGTTACCGTCTGGTCGACGCTAGAGCTCTGAGGATCAGAACGACCAGACACAGAAACAGTTTCTTCCCTCAGGCAATCCATCTCATGAACACTTGACATTCAACGTGGAACACACAACACTATTATACATTACTTATTCATCACACATACTTATTTTTCATTTCAAATTTGCACATGTCAGAACTCACACATAATTGTCTGTATTATAAATTGTTTCTGCCATTTTGTACATTGCCTATTTGTATATTTGTTTATTATTCTTTAGTATCTGTGTCTAGTCCTGTCTCTGTCATTGTGTTGCACTGTGGAGCTTCTGTTCATATAACGAATTCCTCGTATGTGTAAACATACCTGGCCAATAAAGCTCATTCTGAATGTGCTTTATAAGCATTAATAAATATCCAATTTGTTAATAATAGGCATGTTATTAAGTAACTAGTTAATAGTAAGAATTGTTCCCTAAAATAAAGTGTTACCCAAATAGTTATCATAAAAATATAATATCAAACATTTACAAATATTAAGTAGATATTACATATTTGTGATATGTAGATTGTTACATATTTATTTCACTGTTTAATATGCGTGTATATACCTTTTTATTTTATATTCTATATTGTAGTATTCTAGAAAAAATACAAAATAAATATAAAAAAGGAATTAAATCATATTATTGTATATATATATATATATATATATATATATATATATATATATATATATATAAAATTCTACAATAGTATTCTGTTATATTTAATTAATAATCTTTAAACTACTTTAAGCCACTTAATATATCGATACACAATACAAGTCTGGCATTAAATCCACTTGTCCCACTTGTGTGCCAACCACTAGGCCGTGACTCCAACAAGCTGTGTGATATTTTAGCTGGAATAACTGAATGTTCAGATGTGTTTCTTGATCTGGCGTCAAAGGTTGAGGATAAATAAAACTCTTACGTGTCAGACACAAGGGGCCTAGAGCCGCAATATATCACATTAAACCTGAACAGATGACAACCAATAAAGCATAATATAGAGTCCAAGAGGCAATCCAAGTGTCCCGCAGCCGCACTGATCCATTGCTGTTGATAATCACTGTATTTTCAATTTAACTCAGAGTCTTTTAAATAGCGAAATATGACTAAATACGAGGACAGACGGAGGCTCTGGACCTGCTTCTGCTGAAAAACTATGTTGTGACCTCTGCACGGTTCAGCCAACCGTCTTAGTTTTAATTAAAAATCTTTCATAACGGCAAGAATTATGGAAGTGCCGACTGGAAAATAGTTGGCGGTTGCGTGAATGAAATACTGCGCACCAAAATGAGCAAAGACATAAATAAGAAGCACTGGGGCGTCCATGGCAAGACTATCCAAACAAGTCCCGCGGCCAGGGTTCCTTAAAATGTGAATGAATTACCAAAATTGCACATTTAGACATATTACTTCTCTATAGATGAAGGAATATAAGCAACATGTTATTTTCCAATAAGAGCCAAGGACACGGTAATGAACAAATTTACACTTTCCAATTTTGCTGACTGTTATAGATTGCGTCGTATAAATCACAGGTAAACTGTGGTTTCCTTTTTAATGTAAACCGAATGAAAGTGGTTTAAAAACTAGTTCCACGTGAAGAGTTAATTCAATTGAACACATATCAAGCTTCACAATCTAGACAGGGCTCATTTAGTGGGCTACACCTGACGTGTAGTCGCGGCGGCTCGGCTGTGTGTTTATCACACTGTCAGGGAGAGAAATAGGTGGCCGCAGCCAAGGCTAATGATTTAGAGGTAGCGGTGGGGGTTTAAATATTACTCGCTGAAAAAAAGGTTCGAATGAAGGAGGTCCAGGGGCCAAAGGTGCGACATATAGCACCAACAGTTGTCAGCCGTACAAAGAAGCCCAGTGTGAAAGCCAATCTCATATTGCGGTGAGAGATCCCGCATTTAACGAGCGGCGTCCAGAGGAAAGGCACTTCGTCAAGCCCAGAGACAAGGCAGGGTGATCTCACCCCACGCCATATACACAAACACAATTAGTGTTGATTCGTTGTAGCCTTTTACGGTCCCACAAACTGGGGAGAATATGGGAAAGTTGGTGTTGATCCCCTCAACCTTTACGGATATGAAAAATGTTGTGCAAACTCATAAAATGAAATGTATGCCATAAAAATGAACTTGAATGGAGTGTGTGCGCGTACGGTTTGTGTGAGAAACATGGCAAGTGTGAAATTATTTACATGAAGAACCTCCAAATATTCAAGTAATGTTTTAAGCTTTCAAGATATATCATGTAATTAATGTAATATAATTCATATTTGTATAGAAAATGAGTATGAAATGTTACATTTGTTTTGCTTTATTTATTTATATGTATTATTGAAATAATTGTAATTGATTTATTTAATTATTTATTTATAATTGAGAAAATACTGACATTTAATAAAAAAATAAGCTCATCTACAATCAAATCAAACCATTTCATAATTGTATTTATACTAAAATAATAATAAGAAGGATAAATTATTATAACATTTATACAATTATAAAGTATGTATTTATAATAATTTATAGATTTTTTTTTTTTTAAATAATAAAAAATAAGCACATTCAGTCCAGAATTATTGTTAATAAAATATATACAAAAGCAAACAAACATGTATTAATGATAATAATTAAGAATTGGATATACTTGTGGCAAATTAAATTATGTAAATGTTTTAAGTGAATTATTTAAATTAAATTTGCAATAAATAAACAGAAAATGTATACAATATCAAAAGTTGTTAAATATATAAAAAATATTAAATACTAATTTGTATATTACTTAATTTTTGTAAAGCTTTTTTGAATTGTTAAATATCCAACTCAATTTGGCCTTTTATTTATTTATATATATATATTTAACTTTTCTTTATTTTCATGAAGCACATCAAGACGTTAAGTCACTTTCATATTTAAGACTACAAGCAATTTATACATTTAATTTGCATTTCTTTCAAAACTCTCTCCATTTTCACTATGGACTCCTAGGGAAGACCCTTGTGGAGACTCACCACCTCCTCGTCGGACAGCTCCCGCCCTTGAATGCTGCTGCTGTCCCGCACTGCCTGCTGGTGCCTCTTCCCCTTAATGTGACTGAACAGGTGGACCTCAGAGGTGATCTGCAACACAAACACAGAGGTCGGGGATCATGTGAGGCGATTCGCCAACTTTAAAGCCATGTGCCTGAAAAACACCAATCTACCGCACAATGAGTTTCGGCATCATTCACGGCCTGACAGTTCTCAGGTATCAAGACATATGTTCCAACTCTTTAAAGCTAAATATGATCCCTTGATCCTGACGGACATCTGCAGAGCTGCCAGACACCTCTCATAAGAGCCAGAAAATCAGAAAACACTGGTGAATAACTGATAAGTAAAATGACCAAAGAGCTTTGACAACTCCGTTTGAATGTATCGTCGCCTCGAGCACTGTTTTTCACCAGCTCAAATATCACCTCTTGAATTTGTAGGGCAGCTCACCTGTCCTAAAACTCAAGAGGTCATGTGAAAGCATACAAGACTCCTTCTCTATTGAATGTCTCTATTATTCATGTAACGGTTATGTCCATCATGAGAAACTGGGCTCATCTTGAACTCTCACCACGAATCAAAACATCTCTTTTTATGTTCCACACATGAAAGTCATACAGGTATGATCACTGTTGTGCACTGTTAATCTTTTTTTGTGCTGCATCTAAGACAAAACATTATTCAGGATTGGAATGACATGAGGGCGAGTAAATTCAAGTTCAATTCTTGGGTGAAGTTTTCTAATAACCGAAAGGTTGTGGGTTCGAATCTCAGAAATGGTGATGCATGAACTATCCACAATCATGCCCATAATCAAAAGAACTAAATAGAGAGTTAAGTCCATATTATCCATTTATGAAAGACAATAGGACTCAAAACTCTCAAGCACCAAAAAGGAAAAGTGTAATTAATCTATATGATCTGATGGGTGACCATTTTCGGTAACACTTTATTTTAAGGGCTCCTTGTTACATGCTACATGTACTCACTATTATAAAAACAACAACAATGAATTATGCATAATTACAAGCAAGTAACCCTAAGCCAAACCCTAATTATATAGTAAGTACATGTAGTTAATTAATATTACTCAGTACTTAAATGTAGAATTACACAGTAACAAGGGCACCTTTAAATAAAGTGTAACCAAATTTATTTAATTTGTTTTTGTATTCCATGGAAGAAAGTCAATCACACATGTTTGGATAAGCTTGGGGGAAAATAAAAATAATACAATTATATAAATAAATGAAAATGTTCATTTATGGGTGAATGTTATTATAATAAAAGGGTTGTTGGTTCAAACCCCGGAAAAGGTAACGCACTACACTTCTGTGGCCTTGATCAAGACTGACAAACGAATAATACACAAATTAATAATTTACTTACTTTCTTATCATTTAAAAACCTATATGACTTTCTTCTCTGGGAAAAATGATATATCCTGAAGAATTTTTCAGCTAGTTTTGTCTATACTATGAAAGTCAAAGGAGCCCAAAGTGCCAAAAAAAAGGACATAAAAGGAAATGTGAAAATCTATACAACTTGAAATTTTCTCTCTCTTTTGTGTTCCACAGAAGAACGCAAGTAATACATGTTTGAAACAACATAAGGCTGAGTAAATAATGAAGATTTTAATTTATGGTTAAACTAACCCTTAAACCTCGCGCTACTCCGAGAGGACTGAACCTGAAAGGTGCTTTGCATGAAAGTGACCTAAGTGAAAAACCTTTTCCTATATCAGGTGAGGACAACAGTATCTGGACGCTTGTGTTGTTTGTCTCCTTTGAGTCCTGGAGTCGAGCCCACACAGGACAGTCTGTGTATAATGTCATTAACTAGAGTGCTTCCCGCTGACCTAAAGATGATCTCTGGTGTCAGAGCCTGGCCAAGGTCATCTGACATTTTTAACAAGATTTCATTCTCCTCAGCGCTTAATCTGATGTCAGTTTGAAGCTCCAAGGTGTCTGGCCCCAGTTGCAGTAAAAGCAGGGCGCGTCAGAGATAAATGCGGCCACTCAAAGATTTGTTGCCTGTCGCTTGAAAAGCATAATCACGCCCAGCTATTAATCTCCGCAGAGTTCATGTTTAATTAATGCAGTTAAATTCTCATTTACATGCATTCTCTATGAAAATCCTCTGAATCACCTTGTGGTCTGTGATTTTATGTACTCTGCCTGGCAAAGCAACAAAAGACGGACTGTCCATCCTTTGCAGGAATCTCTGCACTCATGTTTGGAGTGGCTCAAATGTTCCTGATCTTGGACCGGGACAGAATTCCTAGTTTTCCTCATGTCAACGGCCCTGGATGTATTAAAACCAATCAAAGAGATAAGAGAATCCCATAATGCAGTACCTACCACAACGTTACAGAGTGAGCACTGCTTCTTCCGTTCATAAGGGGTGAGTTTGGGGGCATAGTCCGTGTTGGCGTGTCTTCCGCTGCTCAGCTCAGCGGCCTTTTCTTTCCTCTGCTCGATCTGCTCCATGTGTCGACGGCTGCTCTCATCATGCTGAAAATGTACTTTCAGTCAAGTAACTCTACAGTAGATTTTGTAAACTAAAATCTCACAGATTTAGGAAAATTGTAATGCATGAAGTAAGCATTTCTCAAAAATGTACAAACTCATTATATAGGCCTCCTCTTGGAGAAAACAAACATTAATGATATAATATGAATGTTTTTTGAAAACTTGAACAAGCAATACCACATGTAATACAATTTTTATTCATTGATGAAAAGGCCAATAGATGTTCATCAGAGCTTTTGTCAAGAAAACTGTTCTTTATTTAGTTATAGTCTCGTTTTCGTCAGTGACAAAATGTTGACTAAATCATTAACACTGCATTACAGCAGTTTTGTCCAAGGTACAGGATTTTTTAAAAAGGGGATATGATGTCAGAAGATTAGTTATGATAGTTTACCTTCATTTGGATTTTCTTCTGTAGTTCCTCCATGGCTTCCTGTTGAGCCGCACTGAGCGCAGCCAAACGCCCCTCACGGTCCCTACGGTGTGCAACAAAGAGGAAACATTCAAAAAGACAACACGTCTAACCCATCTCACAGTATTCAATCTATAGAAGGTTTATATGGCTTTTGAGATTATCATCAAACAGCCCAAGAATTCAAAGTTAAGATTATTTACGTCTTATTTAGTTTACTTTTCTTGTTAAAGTTTATAAAGTGGTTCTAATGCAAGAAACAACATACACTGCCCTTCAAAACTTTAGTGTCAGAGATATTTCTTAATGTTTTTGTCTCTTATGTTCACCAAGGCTGCATTTATTTGAAATATTATAACAAATATATTTCTATGCTAATATATACTAAAATGTATTTTCTTTCTGTCACGTCAATGTTGAATTTTCAGCTTCCAGTCTTCGGTGTCACATGACCTTTCAGAAATGATTCTATTATTCTAACATGTGACCCTGGGGCACAAAACAAGTCACAAGGGTCAATTTTTCGCAATTGAGATTCATACATCATCTGAAATCTGAATAAACAAGCTTTCCATTGATGTAAGGTTTGTTAGGATCGGACAATATTTGGCCGAGATACAACTATTTTACAATCTGTAATCTGAGGGTGTAAAAAAAACAAAATATTGAGAAAATCACTTTTAAATTGGTCTAAATTAGGTTTTTAGCAATGCCTATTACTAATCAAAAATTAAGTTAATATATTATTTACCGTAGGAAATTTACAAAATATCTTGATGGAACATGATCTTAACTTAATGTCATAGATTTTTTGGCATAAAAGAAAAATCTATAATTTTGACCCATTCAATGTGTTTTTGGCTATTGCTACAAATATACCCCAGCAACCTCAGACTGCTTTTGTGCTCCAGGTCACATATGCTAATTTCCTGCTCAAGAAACATTTCTGATTATAATCAATGTGGAAAATAGTTTTGCTGCTTAATTTTTTTTTTTTTATTGAAACGTGACAATTTATTTTTGGGATTCTTTCATGAGTAGAAAGTTTAAAAGAACAGCATTTGAGATCTTTTGTAAGATAAAAAATTAATAATCTTACAGACTCCAATCTTTTGAACGGTAGAATACATTTTGGTTAAGGGTTACACAACACATCCCCTAAATCAGGCCGTTTCTCAAAGCCCCCTCGAGTTCTTTGCGCTGGTCCTTTCTGTCCTTGTGTTTGGCTGAGTCAGGATTCTGGTGTGTTTGGCAGGACACGATGCTGACCTGGCTCTCTCCCGCGCTGCGTCTTCTCTCGCCCTCTCCTTCTCGTGCCTCTGTTGTTCAATTCTGGCCTCTTGTTCCCGTCTCTTCATCAGAAGCTCCTCCACCCGTGCCTGCCGGTCCGCCTCCAAGGCCCGCTTACGCTCCTGAAAAATAGATGAATTATATAGTCACACATTTAACGCATTAAACAAACAAACAAAAAGAACCAAGCGATACCTGAACGGCTTCATCCCTAGCTTGCTTTTCTTCCTGTCTCTGCTGGCGTTCCTCCTGCAGCTCATTAAGCCGTTGTTCGTATTCATTTAGTTTAGCCAGAACGTCGTGTCTCTTGTTCTGTGCTTCTAGAGTGTTGATGAATGCAATCTCATTCACCTAAACAAATCAATGAACTACATTTGAATATTTTCTTTGAAGAAAATATCTCAAGAAATATTGATTTCAGTACAGTAACACACTTTATCAGTTTCAGCCTCGTAAGTTTAGAACTTCTGACCTTCGCCTCCTCTTCCTGTGCTTTCTTCACGATGGCCTGGAGTTGAAGCTCTCGCATGAATTCAGCATGAAGCAGCTTCTCATCCATCATCCTCCTCCTCTGATCCAACAGCTCCTCTTTCCACTTCCTCACCTCCTTTTCCTGAGAGAAGAAAAAGACACAAAAAGATCAAATCCTGACAAAACAGTCTGCAGAAGTCAGACTTGTCAAGGGTGTGAATAACACATGTTAGTGGTCCACTTCATGAGCGGATATATAAATACTCAATCTTGTCTTAGATCTCACTCCTACGACAAGAATGGAGCAGAATAAAAACAAACATTTTCTACAGAGTTACCAGCATCTCCAGGAGTGAATCACACTGAACCACTAAAATGGCTGTTAAGTGATTCTTTCAACATGTATGTGAATAGGATTTTCCCCTGTGGCCGAGGAGAAATGAGCGGTGTCTACAGGTGCTAACGGGAAAAACATACCCTCTCCATCAGTTTCTGCAGCTTATGGGTCTTCTCCTCTCTCAGTTTGTCTCGGAGCTGCTGGGCTTTGAGTTGTTTCTCTTCATGTTTCTTCTTCGACTCCGCAATGGTCCTGACAATACACAGCAAAACCCATTTCATTGATTTACATGAAGCGCAGGTTAATTAATCACAATTAAATCACAAGCATTAAAATTCTAATTCACTAATAAATAAAGATGAATATTGTGGCATATAAAAGCATTTCAATAGTCATTACAAAATTCATTGCATGTCAAAATCAAACTTAATGATTTCTATGAAAATGGGCATAATGGAACTTTTTTAAATGAATGTTTTAGTATAATACACTAAATTGACAGCCCTAAGAATAATGTTTTTACATTTGTGATTGTGCAGAATGTAATTAGCATCAATAAAAGGACTATGAAGTGTAGGATCGCCATTGTATGGAAAGGTACTTCTATCACAAAAATAAATATATATATATATAAATACATAAATTAAAATACAAATAAAAGTGACTTTATATTTAACAATTCTGACTTTATTTCTAGCAATCTGAGTTAAGTTGACATCACACGATTCCAATTTCTTTCCTCACAATAGTGAATTTACGGCACTGTTTGGATATTTTTGTTTTTTTTATTGATGAGTTTACATCTCATAATTCAGAGAAAGACGTCAGAACAGCGAGATGTAAACTCATTATTCACAATAAAAAAGTGATTTCATATCACGCAATTCAGAGTTAGTTTTGAGTTAAGATGCCACAACTGTAGAAAATATTAATCACTTTTTTTCTTAGAATCGAAGTTACTTTATTTTTCTATTTTTGAGTTAACATTCCAATCATAACATGATTTATTTTGTTAGTGTTTTATATTTTTTTTGGGGGGGGGGGGGGGGGGTTACTTTTTTTTTCTTAGAATTAGTTTACATCTCGTATTTTGATAAAAATTTAAATTCAGGATTGCGTCAAACTCCCAATCAAGAGAAGTAAAGTCAAGAGATGTGAGACAAAGTAGCAAACGTTTTAGTTTCTTATTCTGTGGCAGAAACTGGATTCTATACAATGTCTATTTTAATTTACACATTAAATAATGAAATGTTAATTTTTTGCACCACTAATGGCAAATTGTACAGTCTTTTAGTTTAAGTGAATGTAACAACATTGCCGTAATGGAGAGTTTGGGGATAGGACTACCTTTTTTCCCCTAATAACAGACAACACTTGTTTTTTTAAACAAGTGTTCAAAAAAGTGTTTTTTAATTTTACTTTTTGCAATTCTGTTCAGAAATGACATTTTAATTCGGTAATAGTACCATGTTTAAGACAATCTTTTCTTAGCAAAAAAGCACACTTTTAGAACAGAAACAAAGTTCTGTAACATTACTCTGTAACACACAGAACTCTGAGACTGTTACCGTTTGCGTGAAGGAGAGGACAGCTTCTCGTGCATGTGAATGCCATGACCGGGGGGGCGGGCCGGCTCCTCCTCCACCATGTCACCCCAGGAGGTGCTCTGACGCCAGGGCTCTCGAGCTGTCCAGGTGAAAACCAGGTGACGCAATAGAACACATTTACAAGAAGTGTTAGACCGATATATCATACTTCCGTCCGTCATTTTAAGATTATCAGCATCCAGTGTTATGTACGAAGCGTTTATGTAATTTGATTAAATGCAATTTCTGCAAAGTCTATATAACAAGCATTTTCTTCAAAAAAAATAAACATGACAGCAAGCAAAATTGCACTTGTTATTTAACATGATTATAAAAAAGTTCAAAGAAAAAAAAAAATTGTGTTTTTAAACAATCGCATCCAAAATAAAAGCGTTTGTTTATATGTGTGTACGGTGTATATTTATTAAGTATATATAAATACATACACATAGTATATATTTTGAAAATATTTACATGTTGTATATATTTATGTACTGTGTGTGTATTTATATACATATACACATAATAATTATACGCAGTACACACACACATAAACAAACACTTATTATGGATGTGATTAATAGTTTGACAGCACTAGTAAAAAGTAATACGGTAGTCAACTCCAAGTTTAAACATTAGAAGTAAAATTTTCAATAAATATTCATATAATTCCAGCCATTTCGTTTTGTCATTAAGTAAATAATTAACTTATACATACACTTAGCAATGCAGAGGATAATTGCATCTTTACCGTCATAATCAGCTAGCATGTCGCTCCAGTCTAAATTCAAGCCACAAATTCCACTCCCGATACTTCCCTTTAAGAGAGCAAAATAAAAATTCAGAAAACACATAAAAGAGCAAAGAAGATTGATGTTGTCGTAATTACATCAGCCATATAAACCACTAGGGTTAACTGCTGACTTACAGAGAAGTCGCTCTCGTTGTCGATCTCCAGTTCGTTGTTCTCCGCTTGGATCTCCCGCGTCAGCTGTTCCTCCTCAGCGATGGCACTTGCGATTGCCTCTTCGTTAGCTTTTTCCAGGCGGTCGGCCAGCTCTTCCTTCTTAGCCAAAACTTCAGCCATGGATTGGGGCTGACAACAGGTACAAAACACTGAAGTCACCACACCAGACAGGCACAAAACGAGCCGTACAGTGCCAAGTTAGCCACACAAGGCTCTTCCGAATACATGCCCAGGCAGCACAACACGGTGCAATCATCTCAGCACTTCATCTGAAATTAGGCTAGACTCAAATTTTGGAAATGCAAACAAATTTGAAATGCTTGGTGGAAGCCTGCACACCACAAGAACTTACAAATGCATAAGATGCTGTAGGAAACTGAACAGAGATAAAATGATAATCCAGGCACACGCCATAAACACAATCAATCACAAAAACCACGCATGGGGAAGCATAACGAAATCATGCCACACAAAACAACAATAGGGACGAGGAAATGGTAAGGAGTTTTTTTTTTTACAACATATTTAAGCAATAAGTGAGATGTGAGAGCCTATGTTGTTTAGTGAATATAGTCATGGTTAAAAGTTATTAGCGATTTACTGCACTCTACACATTTGTAGTTGGCAGAATAGGTTCATTTGGAATGTTTTGCAAATAATTGTGTTGTGCATGTCAAAGGTCAAGGAATATTACAATGTAATCATGTACATAAATATAAATATAATAAGTTTATCTATTTAAATCCACACAATTCATCCATATGAATAAATGTGTACATTAGTATTAATAATTGTTATATTTATTTACTTAATGAGGAGTAAATTTATATAAATTAGTTGTACAATTATTATAATTTTTTTGTCCATTTACAATAGTAGTTCTCAACGCGAGCTTAATAAAACTTACAAGGGGGCAGCAGGATGAGAATTTCAATCAATTAATTATTGTCGATATATTAAAATACTCTCTAATTGAAATCTAATTGAAAATGCTAAAAAAGAGAGATGGAAATTTCTTTTTTTTTATTATAACTGTTTTACAACACCTTTATTTTTCTGTCACGTGACCCATGGTCATAATAAATGGCATTGCAGTTTTTGTGTTTCAAAAGAAGAGGTTTTAAAGAACACTGGGGTCTAAACAACTTTGCACCCCATTGACTTTCATTATACAGACCAAAATTTATATTAAAATATTTTCTATTGTATTCCACAGAAAAAAAGAAAGAAATGAATGCCGATTAAAACAACACGAGGACCCTGACACAATTTACATTTTTAGGGAAACTATCTCTTTAAGATGTGCAGCCCATTTTGCTAAATGCAATCAGGTGACTAGTGTACTGGAGAATAGTTACCTGTAGGCAAAAGAGTTTATTCCAATTTTAGCGTGGTAACAAAAGGGGGATTTGTTGAGGGGCACATTTTTGCTCATACATTCCTTCCACGGGTGCACCTGTGGGTCTTCATGACTCGTGATGACTGGTAAATTGCCAAAATATTTTGGAAAAACTATCCTACCCACTGCCATCAGAGGCCACAACACTTGACCCCCGCTTTCAGAACCTGACGAGTGAACAGTATGCCGCGTGCTAATTTCAGACGGCCGTGGGAGAAGATGGAGACGCCCGGAGCTGCACTGAGGTCAGTGTTAAACGTCATTCTAACGAGCATAATAAGAGGTGGATTTCTCTCAACAGCTCGCCTGCTGGTCTTAGATCTGGAGTCTAAACAGAGATGGGCTTATCTGACCCACCCAGAGAGGTGGTGTCTGGACCTCGGAAGCAATGATTCCGGATTCCGACACGACTGAGATTGTGCTCCTGTCTGGCCATTTAAATATCATCCATCTCCATTGTTTCAGACTGGGTTTTGTACAGAGGCCAACACCCGTTGAGTAATGGAAGCCGGTAGCTCACAGAAAATGCTGTGGGTCTAGTCTTAATTAACCCCTTGGAGGTTTCTCTTATAAGGTGACAGGAGACAAGCAGAATGTCAAAACAGGAGTCGCAGTCTCACTTCTGCAGCCATCCCATGCAAAGAAACGCCATTTTGCCTACATCTGTAGTTCAAGTAGTTCAACCAATCAATAGTCTTGAACTAGCTGCAAAATATTTTGCAGCTAGTAAGTTGCTGGTCAAAAATTAGATTATTTGTACTTAGATTCTAATCTGGAATTTGTACATTGTCACCCCTTTTCCATAACACTCTGTCCCTGTTTTGTGCAGAAAAAAAGGGTTGTTCTGAGCTGGAAGAAATGGCACCAAACTTATTGACGTTTGTAAATGCCACGAATAAAGACATCGCTGTTGGCTGCTTCAGAGTTACCATTGCCGGTGCAAATGCAACCAGGAAAACGGGCAGAGGAAAATGATTCTCTAGGAACCACCATGATGGCTAGTTCCCAAAACTAAGCTCCTAGAACTACGTGTTACGAAATGAATAATTGATCAGAGGTGCTCGAGACTGTGAGAGAGATCTGCAGATGTTCCAGGAACAGACTCTTTTGTTGCATGTGTAGTGGCTAGAGCTGCCAAATGGTTAATCGCATCCAAAATAAAACATTTTGTTTACATAATATAAATGGGTGTACTGTGTAAATGTATTATGTATATTTAAATACACATATATGCATGTGTATATTTAAGAAAAATATATTATATTTATGTATTAAATATATTTATATAATTTTTATTCTAAAAATATATGTAAATATTTTCAAAATATATAGTATGTGTATTTGTATATACATAAACATACACAGTACACACAAATATTATGTAAACAAAAACTTTTATTTAGGATGTGATTAAACGTGATTAATAATTTGACAGCAATAAGTGGCACTTTTGAATCTAGCAAGATTTTGGGAGGTCAAGGCTCAAAGGGAGGTCAAGGTCAATGACAGCCCATGGGGACTAAACCGGTCAAGTTGTCTGACTGGTGCAGGGGACACTTGATAAGCCTAAAATAAAAGCTTGAACAACTGGGGCAACTCTCAGCAAACACTGGGCTTTCCTGTTCTCTACTCGCAGTGATAATAGTTCACCCCTGTCAGCACGCACATACATATACTTGCAGAGAAAAAGGAGGAGGGAGGGGGTAATCCTGCCTCGCCTGGAGGTTTTTGGGATTGACTTTGTTTAGGCGGCAGACCTGACCCTGGCATGTGTCTCTCAGCACTCACGGTGGAAAGTTCTGTGGGGTCCAGCATGCTCTCCAGTGTCATCGCTGCCAGGGGAACGTAGACCGCTGCCTCCACCTTTGCCGCGACCTTCCACACCGACCCCTCCATCCCCTGCTCTAATTTGGCTTGCCCAGTACCTGGCTCCTCTGGTGGGGAAAGGGTTACAAGGGGAGGACCTGGATCGGAATCCAATTCCGGGCACTGGGCCTGCGAAGGCGGAGAGGTAGGCAGTGGTGTGGGGTCAGAGGTGGGGGGTGGCGTGTCCTCAGAGTGGGCGTTGACACTCTGCCCTGGGTCTTCAATTCTTTCTGCTGTGGGCTGTGCAATATACACACAGATGCATACACAAATATGAACACAAACATGCATGTCACAGCACTCCAAGCCGCATCTGTATGACAGACCATTTGGCAGATACGAGAGCAGCAAGAAAACAAACAGAACTAAAGAAACACAGCATGCTAAATAATTACACAATACCATGCATTTCAAAACAAACATGTAGCATACCAAGAACTGTATGATCATAAACCACAAACATGCAAACAAGTCATTTTGAATCACTAGTCTCAACTACATTCTACATTCTCTGTTGTAAAACCTAGTAAGCTTGTCTTCAGAGGCGGAAATTCAAGGCTCTTGATGTGTAGGCTGCTTCAAAAGTAGGCAACTTAATTGTGCTGCTTCCTAATACATTTTGGCAAAATTCTAAGGTGGCATCAAACGCTCTTTGGAGAAGACAACACCACATTGCATTGTAACAAGTTTAGTGAAAACTTGACATCAAGATTGCAGATGAGCGTTTTATTTAGTGCTAAATTATGTGCTATTTTATGCCCACTGGTGAATTGTGAAATTAACTAAGCAACATGCCAATGAAAAACTCATTGAAATCAATTATGGGTCAAGTCTTGTACTATTTGTAAGAGATGCTGCCTGCATACAGTGTTCCAAATCAGTCACTAATGATGTTCTATTTCAGAGAGGGGGCTGTTTTGAGCCTATGCAGGAAGTAGGTAGCATTGGCAGCTCACTAGGATTTGCAACAGAAATATTGGCTTCGGCCAATATAAGTAACATTCGGTCCAAATGTAATCTAGGACATTCTATCATCAATATTTAATAAACCTCATTAAATCTGATAAACATGAACAAAATCGATGCTTGTACACTTGATACTGCCCTGTCTGGACAGTGTATCTATGAACAACACTGTGACCAAACAAAAACATTCTGATGTTACAGAGCCTTCATATCCATGTCTGGGCTCTAAATAATTAATAAAGGGAAGCAGGTTGATGTCAGTACCTCGATGATGGAGGTCTTTTCCATCTCTTGGCTCTGCTCTTGGGGTACAGGTTGCTCTTGCTCCCTCACCTCCTGAGATTTTTCCTGAGATGAAGGCTGGATGTGCTGGTTCTCCTTGTCGCTGTCATCTTTGGGGCTTACATGGACCAGAACGGGGCTTACCTTAGCCACCATGGTGTTGGAGCGTGGCCTCATGGAGCGCCCACGCTGCACAGTCTCCCAGCCCTCTGCATCTTTCTTTGCTAAGGATTGATGGATACCGAGAGATATAGATATATATATATATATATATATATATAAAAAAAACACAGAAATACTTGTACATGGTTTTGAAAGCAATTGACTGTCAAAAGAGAAGATCTGTTCTTCTGTTCACCTGGTTTTTCAGCAGGGATGTTGACACTTGGGCTAGGGACAGGAAGGGACTGGGAATACTTGACTCGTTCAGCCCAGCTTGGTCCAGTGTGGGAGAGACGTGCCGCAGCCAAAGTGGGAGGGGGACCACTGTAAACACAAGGTCTCAGATTCAAATGCCCAGATGGACAGTAGCCAGGTGGTGTTATTCATCACCAGTTGCACAATTACAATAGATACAAATATTTTACAGCCATTAACTAGATTGTTAAATAGTCCCCTTCTACGGGTAGCCATCGTACATGATCTAGTTATGCATCGTTGCACGGGGCTTCCTAAAACACTGGGAACTAAAATGGAAACTTCAGACAGAGGGCCCTCCGTCTTGATCAATATCCATTTCCTGCAGCGTCCATTTACAGCATAATACAGACATGGATGCCCATGCTTCAGCAGTCTTTAACCACACTTAGATCTGCGCCCCCCATAGTCTCAAGCGCAGGCCTGAGGAGAACCCGGCAAAAATCACATTAAACAAAACGCTAAGGCCGTTGCAGATCGATTGCCCTTCTCCTCCCAGCCTCTGCCAGACGGGCGTAGTCTTTCCGGTCTCGTAGTGAGGCCAAGATATGCATCATATCTACCATTGATTTCTCCATCTGAGCATTCAGTGGCATTTTAATCGCATTATCAATTGCCTTTCTTTCACACTATCTGAAAAAAAAAAAAAAAAAAACCCTAATGCAGGGGAGCCTCATGTCTTGCTCCTCTATTAGGAGTTGAAAGTCGCCACAGTTTGCCAACAGAGACAACGGTTTCAATTAGCTTGCTGTGAGCAGGGATAATGGGTTGAAGCCAGATTCAAGCAGATAAACTACATCTGAAATGGCAAGTAAACCTTAAAAAAAAGACCACTCCAAGTGAAAAGGTGATGTAAATAAAATAAAAAAAAGCCAAGGAACAGCATATTTACTACATTTTCTAAACAATTAATATTATACAAGTAGAAAAATCTGATTGAATATATTGGACATCATGTATCAGTTTTTGCTATAATAACAAATTACGTAATACATACTGAATATATTTCCTATACAGTAATATTTTCCCTATACACCGCATTATTAGCTGTATTTCTTCACAGTGGGTATCTACTGTAAAAAATACTAAGCATATAAGAATAAACAAGAGCTAGGATTGGAGAGGAAGTGCTTGTGAATACTTGAGGGAAATGTTTTTGAGTGATCCTGGGTGTGATGGATGTAACTGGATTTGCATACCCAAAATTGAGGGCACGGCGAACGCCAGGTGATGGAACAATACGGTCTGAGGAAGGGCTGGACATAACATGTCGCCCTGGTGACATCTTTCGAACTTCCCAAGCCAAAGACGTTGGCCTGCGGGAACAGGTTTAAACATTCAAAGAAAGGTACTGAATCAGAACAGAAACCAAACATATAAAAAGCGTATAAAAAAAATCCCCAAAAATATTTAATAAACCGACATGCAGGGGCCAGGGCATGCTTACATGCTTCTAAAGGAAGCACATTCAAATCTGCAGAAATATACAGAGCTTTCTAAGGAGCACTTTACAGTTTGACACACAACTTAAAAGCTTTTTTATACCATAATCAATGTACTTTTGTTGTGGTCACTTGCTCATTACGCAAAGGGGTGAGACCGTGAAATAGTGAATCAACACAAATTACTCATTGATCAGGCTGAAAGAAGGGTTTGTGTACATGGCGCGAGAAACTATTTATATATCTTAACTAGCTGAATACAAAAACAACAGAAGTCTATGGAATGTGCCCATTTAGATAGAAAGCATATTATCACCTGTTCTGAGCGTCTGTTTTTTCCAGCTTCTCCTGTAGTTGGATCCAGTCGATTAGAGCTTTGAAATCTCGGACGTAGTTATCCAACATCATCAGCACCTCCTGGGGGGAAAGTATGTGTGCTGTCAGTTCTGAAAGCCTCAATGAGATAAGGGAGAAATACATGCAACTCTGATATTTGCTTAAGCACCGACCAACAATCAAAAGGCAAAGTCTTCTTGACTTTGAAAAGGACGTGCTTGCGAAAAACCTGCCAAAACTTGCTGCAAATCTTGCTCCTGGAGGGTCACTGTCCTGCAGAATTAAGCTTCAACCAAAAGACACCTGAACCAGCTAATCAAAGTTTTAAAGATCACTAGAAACTTCCAGGCAGGTGTGTTGGGGCAAACTGGAACTAAACTCTGCAGGACATTGACCTTCCAGGATTGGACAGGACGCCCCTGATCTATGCTATCAAAATGTTAAAGGTGGTGACATTTCTTCTTTATTTACAACGTCCATGCAAATTAATTTCAGTAAAACAACCCCCCCCCCAACATACAATTTAATACAAAACATCTCAAAATCAACCTCCCCTACTTCCTGTCCTCAGAGTTCAGCCTTGTTAATGTTCACCTCACTGATATAGCCGTGACCCCAGAGACCTGATCTGACCATGCAAGAGGGCCAGATCGGCGGCCCCCCACCCTGATGTCTCTTTGTGGCATGTCTGAAGGAACAACGAGCTGGGCCCCAGCTGAGACCCCCGGCAGAATCCAGTGAATTCTCATGTAAGCGGAATCCCGTACGAGCCCCCGATTCTTGTTCACACTGAGGAGCTGGTGTAAACCAACACCCTGTTGTCTCTACTAAAAAGTGGGCATCTGTGGCTACTGGAGAACATCTCACACCCCCACCTACCCACCAGAAGCACTTCATTCACAAATGCCAGGAGTGGACAAAAAGAAAAGGATGAGGACCAAAGAAAATTGAAAAAGAGTGCTTGCTGCTCTTTCCCGCCTCAGTGGTCTTCCACAAGAGGTGCGGCTGAAATTACCAATTAGCTTTGCAAAAGGGGGCTGGCAAATCTGATTGGGGCTGTAATCATTTCTAGTTACTGGCAAAGAGTGTGCAGCGAATGACGAAATGTTCATTGTCTATCCGATATTCGATCTAGGAGCGCCATAGGGACTCTGGGGAATCCATTGGCTCCAACAAAGAGGCTAAAGAGTGTCGCAAAGCCTTGCCACAACACGGATTAGAACAGGTCTACAATCATAGACCTACCACAGGTTTGCTCTTAAGATTACACAAAACCTGCTTGCGATTCTTAAATCTGCATAAATGCCAGTCATAATCAATTTTATTTGAATGCTTGTATGGTTTCCTACAAATCTATTAATGAAGCAGTAGGTCCTCTATAACTGTCGAATTTGCATTTCGTAATGTTTAGAGCCACTTCCGAGGCACTAAAGTGGAGTGCATGTGAAACTGATCCTGCAGATTCCCTCCCTAGCGAGTATGCAGGGTCTTCTTCATCACTTGTCTGATGCAGTTTCGACTGCAATCCAGTTGCTATGCATGACAATGTGTTGAAACCTGTATCACAATATGCATTATATTGTGAGGTAGTCAGGAATACCCAGACCTCCTGTTCTATGATATAAAGTTCAGTTGCATTCAAAATCAGGACCAGGGTCTGTGGTGTGACTGATGATCTGGATTAAATGGGGGACATGCAGGCGATGCTGTGAAACAGGCGTTTGTGTGAGTGATGGGTGGTAATGGGGGACTGGCAATTGTGAGGAGAGGTCCACAGTGCTTTTAGTTAATAGGGGAGTCAGGCCCAGTGAAAGATGTGTCCAGCAGCAGGCCTGTTGATTAGGGCTAGTTAACAACACCAGGGCATGGTGGAGGAGGATACTGGCCCATAATGCAACAGCTAAGGGAAAACAAGTTCAGCTAAGTGCCCTTACAAAAAAAATCACTTTAGAAGAAGAGGAACAAGACTTATATGACACTTGATGGGAGAATGCTTAATATGGTAACAATTTAACTTACTCAGTCATTCGGTCAGATGAAAAATTAAATGACCCATCAAACCCCCCAAAACAATTCTGTTTTTATACATCACTTGTTTTAATAGACGCATTCACACAAGTGAAAGGATAGTTGTCTAGTGCATGGCCTGATGAGACATGCATCAGCCTGAGACGAGGGAGAGGTCTGATAAGAACTAATTAGTCCTCTGGGCTGTGGGTTAAAGATGTGGGCGTTACTCGAATACGAAAATAAATCAGACAACCAAATCATGAACCAGTCAACACTGGCAGAGGATAAAGAATCAGAGAGACAGGTGCATTTGGGTGCTGGCCTGGGAAACTAAAAGGTTTTTATTTTATACTGAATAACATATTTATGAATAAGTAAATATATTTTATTGCAAATGCTGTACTTAATAGTTGTAAAAAAAAAAAAAAGTTACTTTTATATATGTTTTTTCCATCACCTCTGAAACAACTTTTTTTTTCCTTTTCTGCTGAAGTCATGTAGGTGGGAAAAACCAACAGCATCACAGCCTAAGATTATAATCTAATAACTTGCGATGGATACAATTAAAATGCTGCTTTCCATTGAATATTGTGCTTAATTGCATTTAGCAAATGCATTTGCAAACCTTTTATACACTGTATAAGACGCATTACATTATAGGCAATATTCTGTTGTTGATAGTTTTACGCAATTATGCAACAAAAAAAATGTGCTGGTAAATGCACATGACAAAGTGCTGAAACATAGATTTATATCTTTATAAAGGAGTATTTATGTGGGCTTAAACAGCTCCAAGGGACATTTTCCTACTGTAGGCCTACAGTCGGTCATCAAACAATCCTCTACTGTCACATGGCAGTAAACTACAGATCTGTAGCAGAGCATGGACACATTCACAAACTCAGACCAAAGGGCCAGGAAGTGTGAACAGACACCGCCGGACATGGAAACACAGCGGCCAGATAGTTTACGCATATTCGCACAGGCCGGCTGTCAACAAGGTAACCACAAAGTGGGCCGGTTAGCTTCGAGTGGTTGGCCGAACCCTGCTCAGCATAATTCTAGATTACACACCAATCAATAAATCAGAGCCAGCAGCATAGAGCGTGGACGATGGGCCCAAATACAGCCCGGCGCCATACCTGCCAGGGTAAACA
This sequence comes from Oxygymnocypris stewartii, assembly GCA_003573665.1. Taxonomy (NCBI): domain Eukaryota; kingdom Metazoa; phylum Chordata; class Actinopteri; order Cypriniformes; family Cyprinidae; genus Oxygymnocypris; species Oxygymnocypris stewartii. The sequence goes on from QVTF01020069.1 coordinate 352,525, forward strand.
CAGTGAGTGCCCCGACATGGGCTCTGCCAACCAAAGCTAACAGAGTTCAAACGAATGTTTGCCGACACCAGTCCCAAGACCAAACCGGACACAGAAACACTGTTGATCAACTTGAAGTGACTAATCGTTATTGCGATCGTTGCGTGCCGAGAGGTTATTGGTCATAGCGATCATTTGCAATCAGCTTTTTGCTTTTACTAAAACTAAACAAAGAACCTGGAGTGGAAAAAGTGTTTTGGGACGTCACCTAGACCTCGTACCCTGAGCCCCCCCGACTGCCCACACGGAAGGAGTGGGGTGGGGGGCCCTTTGTTTACACATGTCATCCATCTCCACTACCTCCAGAAAGGCCCTGGAGAGGTGCAGTGATAATTCTCTCACCAAACCCCTCTCTGACACAAACCAGAAAACAAAAGGAATGCAAGGAGGAGGAGGAAGAACATCATCGCAATGCTTCACTCCCTCTAGTGGTCAGAATGCAAAAGCAGCCACTTCAAAGTTATAAAATAAATAAATCAAATAATTACAAAAATGTGTGCATTAAAATGATATATTTAAAAAAAAATATATATATAGAGTTATACATCTATAATATGTGACCCTGGATCACAAAACCATAAGTAAAACATAAGTAGCACAGTAAATGTATATTTATAGCAATAGCCAATAATACGCTGTATGGGTCAAAATTCTAGATTTTTATTTTATGCAGAGAATCATTAGGATATTAAGTAAAGATCATATTTTGTAAATATAAATATAAAACTTTATTTTGATTAGCATTGCTAAGAACTTGTTGATTTTCTTAATATTTTGCATTTTTGCACCCTCAGAATTCAGATTTTCATATTGTTGCATCTCAGCCAAATATTGTCCTATACATTAATGGAAAGCTTATTTATTCCACTTTCAGATGATTTATAAATCTACATTTTGAAAAATTGACCCTTATGACTGGTTTTGTGGTCGAGGGTCACATATATTCGGTTTCAACAGGTAAAAACGAATGATTGTTGTTGAAGGTATGTGGGTCATATAGAATCATACCCTGCACTCCACCACGCTCTGGTCGGATTCACAGGTGACGTAGATTTCATCCACTGCTCTCCTTAGATTATCGAACAGGAAGGCCCAATATCGCGCTCGGAGGTCCACCTTCCGTGGCGGTCTAGTCTTGGTGGGGCTCTTCTCAGGTCCTTTGTCCAGTATCAACAGAGGTGCGTTTTTGCAGTCCAGTGGCAGGTTCTGTTAAGAGCAGATGTGATTGCATGTTTCAAATGGTCTAGATACCTCTATGTGAGTGAATTAACTCCATTTGCAATTAACTTTACGGGCTAACAATCAGTGTGTGCTGCTTATATAGACACGGAGGTCAAAGTATCCAAGAATTTAAATTAAACCCCATAAATACAAGGTTCAAATAAAAGGTCTCTGGCGCCCTCAGGTGTTTAACATGAGTAAAAGCTTTCCAGTTCAAAGCTTCCTGGTTAAATGAAGGATTTTTTGAAGGATGCAAAGAAACATTTTCTTTTGATTTAGACCTGTTTGCTTATTTTCATACTCATGTTTCAGGTTATTATTATTTTTGGTTTTGCCTGGTTCCTGATTGATTGTGGATGCAAATAGAGACATTATATAATGAAATGACGCATATTGTATGGTAGTAGTATTTTCAGTTACTTTAGGTATTGATAAAACTAAGATTCAGAAACTAAAAACCATCCTTGTACAAATTAATCACACCTGCTTCTTGTTCCTGTGGAGCCCGGAGTTGATTCGTTGAGCTCTTGCATTGCCGTTACCGTGATTCTTCGATTTAGCTGCATGTGAACAGAACACAATACAGTTAATAGGCAGAATAAATTTCACATTACTTTATGTGTGCTTATATATATATATATATATATATATATATATATATATATGCAGTGTTCTGATAGTCTTCCATTCTAAACATAGCCATTATAAATTCCACTGGCACAAACTAATTTAAAATAATGTTTATTTTAAGCCTGTTTTTAGGATCACTGAGATCCCTCCACCCCATTGACATTAAAGCGATGCAAATAAATGAAAATAAGTTTTAAATAAAATAAAAATAAATAAGTAAATCAAAATATAATACAACAATTAAATACTAATTGTATTATTATTAATAATAATATTATCTTATTAATTAAATAGAATAATGTTTATATTTATTGTCTTATTATTTTTTATTTAATTATTAAAATAATTACATATGATTAATTAAATATATAATAAAAAAAATTATTATATATATATATATATATACACACACACAATTTATTTATTTTTTACACTACATGATAAAGTAATTTATATCAGGGTAGTATTTGTGGTACTGAACTTCTTTCTTTATTTTTGGATTACAGTGTTCCAGACAGGAGGACACTTACTACTGTGACATTCAGAATAATGAAAAGGAACCAAAAAATAAACTTATAACAAATAACACAAATAGGCTTCAGCCCATAGGCTACAAATAGACTTCAGTTTCGTCATGCAAAATATAATTTGTAATAAACTTTCCTTATTTACTTTCAGGGCTGAAAGACTAACTCGACACTCCTCTGTTTTATTCACACTTAAAGTCATCTTTAGCCGGTGTTTGCATTCATAAAGTATCTTTGACTATTAGAAGTGATCTGGGATCAGTGCCAGTGTTTTCACTATAATAACCGGATCAGCTTTCTGTAGACATCTAGGATCAGCCTCTTCTAATCAATATAATCCTCTTTATCAGGATATGAGGGGCCAAAACTGATTCTCAATCAGCACTTCTAACTACTAAGTGTACACTTAGGGTTACAACGCCTGATCCAGAAACGGTCACTGTGCACGATAAATGTCGCCACTGGTGAGTAGTGTTCACTCGGACATAACACATACTACTGCAGTCCCCAACTAACAAAAGACTCCTGTGGTGACCTGTCAGTGCTGACAGTGAAACAGAGGATCTGGGTCAGCTTACACAAACACACACACACACAATCTGTGACAAAGAGTGCACTGTAGCTCCAGGTACAAGAGAGGGGATGACAGATTTGGAGCACTTGCTCATCGCCCACATTTGCTTTGCAAATAGATGCTCTTTACGAAGCTGGATGCATTTTAAGTTGGTAGCCTGATGGGCGATGAACCGCGTGGGATGTGAGACTGTTTATGACTGCAAGAAAGAGCAATGTATCATGTTTATTATTTTTAAAAACGTTTATTAAAAACTGACAGTAAAGACACTGTTACATAATATTTAGATTTCAAATAAATGTTTTTGATTTATTTTTAAATCATTATAGAATCCTGAAGAAAGAAAATATATTAGGGTTTCCACAAAAATATTCGGCAGCAGCACAACTGTTTTCAACAGTGATAATAATAAATGTTTCTTGAGCAGCAAATCAGCATATAAGAATGATTTCTGAAGGATCATGTGACACTGAAGTCTAAAGTAATGATGCTGAAAATTCAGATTTGATTATTTTAATAAATTACATTTTAAAATCTATTAAAATAGAAAACGGTTATTTTGAATTGTAATAATATGTTTCAATACTTAAGTTCTCTTTCATAGGTGAATTTAACGCTGCGTTGAACGCATCGGGAACGCCCACTGCGTGACCGATGTCTGAACCCATATAGAATCACGCCAATTCATTGGCTGATGGCGCGACGCCGTCTCTGACACAATCACGTCGTCAGCTCATACTGGCGATTCATCGCTCGCTATGACCCGCACAGATGAGTAAAATTATATGTTTTTTGAATGTAATTTTGTGAGAAACTCCGTCTCATAACCCTCTGCTCTTGGCTTGAGGTGTGTGAAAAGGAGTCATCCATTTTCTTTCCCCGTCGCGCTCCGGAGGCCTCCGCGGCTTCGCGTGAATCCGCGGCCTCTCGTGAATCCGCGACCTGGGGTTCGGATGTTTAGCTCGAGGAGACAGAGAGTGAGCAGACAGGCCTCGCCTTTCTCTCCCTCCCTCACCAGAGCATGTGCGCGCGAATTCACCGGTTGAATTCACGCAGGATTATCTGTTTCCTAGCCCTCCATACGATGGCCATCCTTCAGGCCTACCAGGCGGACGTCCTCAAGGAAATCCGAGGGGACTGGTCTGACTCCGGAGGCTGTAAAAGAGCTGCGCAGAGCCACTGACTTAGCTCTCAGAGCCACTAAGCACACCGCACGCGCTGTGGGGCGCCCTATGGCGGGTTCGGTGGCCGCAGATTTGTGGCTAATCCTCACCGAGATAAGTGAGAAGGAGGAGGTGTTCCTGCTGGACGCACCCATCTCACAGTCTGGGCTGTTCGGGGAAGCGGTTAGCTCGGTAGTGGAGAAATTCCACTCCGCCAAGACGCAATCGACTGCTCTTAAGCAGTTTATGCCTAGGAGGACGAGGGACAATTCCACTCCCTCCTCCTCTTTGTCTAGGGAGCAATCGCTCCCCAGAAAGGAGCCTTCTGGCGAAAGTGGCGCCCAGGCTAAGCACCCTCCCCAACTATGGTTTTGGGAGCCCGTGGTTGATCCTTCCCCCGCTGCTTCCTTCCTTTCACCGCTACGAGGCGAGGTCAGACCGCAAAAGCGTTTCTGCCCGCTTCAAACATGCTCTCCTTACTCAAAACTGTCACAGCCACCCTTCGAGGCTTGGCGTGCGGAACGAGTTCATCCTCATTTATTCTCGGTCTGGCAGTTGGGGGACGCGTTGTCTTTCCCCCGCTACAGTCCGTCCTTTCGCCACCAGTGGGCCGCGTGTGTGGGGACACAGTCGGTTCTCCCCTGCAGCGTTCGGACCCTGTGCTGGCCACCTGTCAGTCCAGCACTTCACACTCCATCAACCCGGACAAGGACGCCAAGGGCTCTCCTTCGTGGCGGAGGGTGCCGCTGCTCACGATTCGGTCCGGCTACACACTTCAGTTTGGGGAAAATGCCCCCCGCCTCGACGGGGTTCAAACTGACGGTAGTAAACAGCGCCTCCAAGGCTTCTGTTCTACAGCTATAGCTTTCCTCCCTCCTACAGAAAGTAGCGATAGAGGAAATACCGCAGTCGGACATCGAACGAGGGTTCTTCAGCCAAAGGGGGACGGTGGCCTGAGACCCATTCTGGATCTACGGCGTTTGAATTTCTCCCTCTACAAAGGGAAGTTCAAGATGCTGACGATAAAAACCATCATGTCTCAGATCCAAGAAGGGGACTGGTTTGTCACTATCGACCTAAAGGATGCGTATTTCCACATCCAGGTCGTTCAGCGACACAGAAGGTTCCTTCGGTTTGCCTTCAGAGGAAAGGCTTACCAATACAACATCCTTCCCTTCGGCCTGGCCTTGGCTGCCGAGAACATTCACAAAATGCATGGATGCTGCACTGGCCCCTTTGAGGCTCCAGGGCATTCGTGTGTTGAACTACCTGGACGACTGGCTCATTCTGGCTCACTCCAGGGAGCTAGTGAGTCGTCACAGAGATATTGTTCTACGCCACATCCATTCTCTTGGCCTCAGGATGAACGCCAAGAAGAGTGTGCTCCTCCCATCTCAGCGAACCCTATTTCTGGGGGTTCATTTGGATTCCATTCAGATGCAGGCCCGTTTGGCTCCTGCCCGGATATCCAATTTTACAGCATGTCTGGCCCGCTTCAAGCTAGGCCGGCATGTCTCTGTAGGTTCATGCCGCAGGCTGCTAGGCCTCATGGCAGCGGCCTCCCCGGTGTTGCCCCTAGGGTTGCTTCACATGAGGCCGTTCCTTTGGTGGATAAAGGAGCTGAGGATTACACCTCACTCTACCAGCCACTCACCTTATCAGGGTGTCGCGCGGTTGTCCTCGACCCCTTTTACAATGGCGGGACCCCGCTTTTCTTCGGAGTGGGGTAAGAATAGGTGCGATTCGCCGTCGTCATATGGTCACGACGGACGCATCAATGACAGGCTGGGGAGTGGTCTTCGAAGGCAGACCGGCGAGCGGGGAATGGACAGGAGAGTTCCTCTCTTGACACATAAATTGCCTGGAACTCAGGGCTGTCTTCCTGGCTTTGATGTATTTTCTCCCCGTCCTCGGGGGGCATCGTATCATAGTCAGGACGGACAACATGGCGTTTGTGTCCCACATAAACCGTCAGGGAGGTTCACGGTCGCGCACCCTGGACAGGCTTGCGCGCCGTCTTCTCCTTGGTCCCAGTACAAGTTCCTGTCCTTGAGGGCAGTTCACGTTCCGGGGATACTGAACCTCGCGGCCGACTTTCTGTCAAGACAGAAACTCAGGCCGGGAGAATGGATGTTGAACCATCAGACAGTATCCCAGATTTGGGATCTGTTTGGCAAAGCGGAAGTGGACCTCTTTGCTTCTCAAGAGTCATCCCAGTGCCCGCTTTGGTTCTCCCTGAGTTCCCCCGACGACTCTGGGCGTTTCCGCCAATAAGGCTGATTCCGGCAGTACTATGCAGAGTAAAGGTGAGCAGTGCCCGTCTCCCCCAATGCCCGCCCCATTCTGGGCCTCCCAGACTTGGTTCTCGGAGTTAACTCCCCTCTTGTATCGGTCCCCTTGGGGGATTTCGATCGGGTGGGACTTACTGTCCCAGCTCCAGAGCAGGATCTGGCATCCCCAACCAGAGCTCTGGAAGTTGTGGGTATGGCCCATTCAGGGCCAAGGGCTGTGACGGATGTTTTAAATGTCGAGGTTCAGGAGACCATTGCCAGTGCCAGAGCCCCCGCTACTAGGAAGCTATATTATTCCAAGTGGGGTGTCTTTGAGTCATAGTGTTTAACTCGAGCAATAGACCCAGTCAACTGCCCTGTTGGTCCAGTGCTGGAGTTTTTGCAAGAGAGGATGACAGCAGGGCGGCTGCTACCACCCTTAGGGTTTACGTAGCGGCCATCGCAGCTCGGAGAGAGCTGGATGAGATCCCCCTGGGGAGGCATCGGTTAGTCTCTGCCTTTATGCGTGGAGTCAGACGGCTTAGGCCAGCTCGCCCCACGGCAGTTCCTTCTTAGGACTTATCAGTCGTCCTCGAAGGTCTGGTGACGGCCCCTTTCGAGCCCTTGGAGTTAGCTTCAGAACGGATACTGACTCTTAAGGTGGTTCTTTTGCTGGCGCTTACATCACTAAAGAGAGTTGGAGACTTGCACAAGTGACCCTGCGGCCTAAGCCTGGCTATGTTCCCAAGGTCTTGTCCACATCGTTTCGCTCTCAGGTGGTCACACTTCACTCTTTCCATCCTCCTCCCTTTGCTTCGAGTGAGGATGAGAGACTTCACATGCTCTGCCCGGTTCGGGCATTGAAGGTGTATGTGGATCACTCCAAGGTTTGGAGAAAAACCTCCCAGTTACTGGTGTGTTTTGGTGTTGGCCGCCACAGGCTTGCCACCTCAAAACAGAGGATTTCCCACTGGGTGAGAGACGCCATTTCGCTGGCTTATGAGGTGCAGAACCTTCCTTCACCTCTTAGTCTTCGGGCGCATTCTCCTAGGGGCGTAGCCCCCTCTCAAGCTCTCTTTAGAGGGGTACCCCTGGAGAATATGTGTTGCGGCAGGATGGTCCTCTCCGCACACCTTTGTCAAGTTTTACAACCTTGACGTTGATACGGCTCCAGGTTCTCAGGTCTTGTCTGTTTGAACCGACCGTATGTTGTTGGTTCATTATTGGACCAGATAGGCAGCGTTTTCAGCTTGGCGTGTTTGGTATATCGTTCCCGATGCGTTCAACGCAGCGTTGAGTTCACCTATGAAAGAGAACGTCTCGGGTTACTCGCGTATCCCTTGTTCTCTGAATAGGGAACGAGACGCTGCGTTCGCTGCCAAGCTCCTCACGCTGCCGACAGGGTTCTTTTCGGCAGAGAAATCTGAGGAGTGGATGGCGCGTTCGCCAGTATGAGCTGACGACGTGATTGCGTCAGAGACGGCGTCGCGCCATCAGCCAATGAATTGGCGTGATTCTATATGGGTTCAGACATCGGTCACCCAGTGGGCGTTCCCGATGCGTTCAACGCAGCGTCTCGTTCCCTATTCAGAGAACAAGGGTTACGCGAGTAACCCGAGACGTTTTTAATGTATTTTTTAATTAAATAATTGCAGCCTTGGTGAGCATAAGAGGGGGGAAAAAATCTTACTGCTTGTCAGAAATCTTACCCCAAACTTTTGATTGGCAGTTTTTTTTAAAATCTGCTAATTGTTCTTCATAAAAAAATCTATTGGATATCACAGGAATTTAAACAATTATTTTATGTTTTTTTCCGTTAACATGGGGTGGCTGCTCCAGGATCTACACCTTACTTACGAAAAAATGCAATGCAGGTGTCGAGACTTATTATTATATGCGTGCATGAGTGTATCTAACCCTCTTCCTCCTTGCTCTCCACTGGGACACTCCATGCGATGAGGTTTCGAGCAGCTCGGCCTTCCTCTGCCACGATCTTCCTCACCTTGTCATGGCTGTTGGACCGCTGGAAAGAGGTCTGTTGCAAAGAGGAAAAAAAAGTGTAACTAGAAGGAAAACATTTTCTTTCTTCATGGGAACAGATTTGGAGAAATGTAACATTCCATCACTTGTTCACCAATGGACCCTTCCTCTGCAGTGAATGGGTGCCGTCATAATGAGAGTCCAAACAGCTGATAAAAACATCACAATAATCCACAAGTCATCCATGCCACTCCAGTTCATCAGTTAATGTCTTGTGAAGTGAAAAGCTGAATGTTTGTAAGAAACAAATCCATCATTAATGCATTTTAACTGTAAACCATTGCTTCTGGCCAATCCATAATCCATAATGAGGTTTCTTCCTGTGAAAATGTCCAACACTTCTTGAAGGAATTTTATGGATAGAGGACTAGTAACTTAGCTCCATAAGACATTGATAGATGGACTGGAGTGGTGTGGATTATTGTGATGTTTTTATCAGCTGTTTGGACTCTCATTCTGAAGGCACCCATTCACTGCAGAGCATCCACTGGTGAACAAGTGATGCAAAGTTAAATTATCTGTTTTGATGAAAAACAAACTCTTTTGTATATTGGATGGACTGAGGCTCAATGCATGTTGAGCAAATTTAATTTATATTTTTTTGGGGGGGGTGAACTATTCCTTTAAATGCTTATTCACACCACTCACACATTTTAAGAGCACATTCTTAAACTCAAGGAAATAGGTAAAAACTTTTGTTTCGGACATCACATTTGGTAAAATTTCACAAACATATCCTGCTTTTTTCCAGATTGTCCATGAATATGGGAAACCTGAGGCTAGCTACCAATGAACTTGTGAATCAAATATTAGGAAGACATTTAATTCTACTTACACTTGAATTTGTGTAGGACATTGTTCACATAAACAGGGCAGAGAAAAAGTGTGAGCTATAAAGTGGCCACAGAAGATATTCAAGTGCTTGTCCTTTTCATTATAACACCCACAGACAGAAGCAGTGCTTTCAGTAACTGGAAAGAGTGAGCTTACTCACGGACTTGCCAGAGGTGATAATATAAGCACGTGATGCCAAGATCACTGGTTACTCACCATCATGTCAACAGCACCAGCGGGAAGACAAACATTGGTAATGGTATGTTTATTGCACACCATTTACACACGGATCCTCAACGGAGATGAATTCTGTCTTTTGAAAGCTGTCGCGTATTTGTGCACTTACAATGGAAGTGAATGGAGCCAATTCGTAAACAATAAACTGCTGACTATTTCAAAACTATAGCCACAAGGAATTAAAATTATGCATGTTGACATGATTTTAATGTGAACTTTTTTTACATTCAATGTTACAATTGTGGCCAAAAAAAATGAAGATGCAATTTTCGCCCGATATTTTTCAGAGGCCGAAATATCAGTGAATCCCTGATTTTAAGATATGGGCATGGCACTCAAAAATGAATTTGTTCTTGTAATCGATAGTAGGGTGGGGTTTAAGTGAACTAAATGCCTGGGGAATTTTTACCCATTTTCACTGATTCAGAATATAAAGATTTTGATTAAAAAGTCAAATAAAAAAGGAAACTAAACATCAGGGATACTCAAATCTGGCTCGCGAGATCCACTTCCTGCAGAGTTTAGCTCTAACCCTAATTAAACACACCCAAGCATGCTAATCAATGCCTTCAGGATCATTAGAAAATCACAGATAGGTGAGTTTGATCAGGGTTGAAGATAAACTCTGCAGGAAAGTGGGTCTCGCGAGCCAGATTTGAGTATCCCTGATGTTTAGTTTCCTTTTTTTATATGAACAAATCGTTCACAATCAGATCTATAACATACTTAATTTTCAATTCACGCCAACGTTAAAGAAAATGAAGGAGAAATAAAAAAACCTGAGGTAATCGTCTTTATGCCACAAATGCTAACATTACAGCTTAAAGGTCCGTTCACACCAGGAACGATAACTATATTAACGTCCTCACCAGCAGATACTAATTAAGCACCATTTTGGAGATTATCCCCTGGACGCAAAATGCGTACACTCTTCTGTATCAGCCTCGACACAGGGATGAATCTTCTTCGTCGATTTACGCTCTGATTTGAACGCAAACAAAGCACCCTTGTGGCCCGGCTGATACAGAAGAGTGTACGCATTTTGCGTCCAAGGGATAATCTCCAAAATGGTGCAACGCTGACACAGAGGAGACGTTACGCGTCTAATGTTGAATAAAGTTTTTTTCCACACAAAAAGTATTCTCGTCACTCCTTAACATTAAGATTGAACCACTGATGGCAGATGGAGTATTCTGGCGATGTTTTTCATACTTTTCTGGGCCTTGACAGTGCAGTTTACTTGGCAGTCAATGGGACAGTCACAAGCCTCACGGTTTTCATCTTTAATATCTTAAATTGTGTCCCGAAGACGAACGAAGCTTTTACAGATTTGGAACGACATGCGGGGTAAGTGATTAATGACAAAATTTTCATTTTAGGGTGGAGTATCCCTTTAATTAAGTGTCATCAAAAATAGATTAGTTGACTTGATTTTTTCCATTTTAATTTCACATTGGACTTTAAAACCAATGCCTTCAGTATCTGACTGTATGCCCAACACATTCAATTTAATCACTCTGGATAGTGTCTTACACTCCTTTGATACATTATTGAATATAATAATCAAAAAAAAAATTATTCTGTTGTTTGTTGGCCATATTCCACCGTTATGCAAATGCAAAGCTGTTCTGTCTGTCACATTCCCTCACATAGAGGAATATTTCATCAGGCTCACTGGTTTTTACACATGCAAAAACATTTTACTGTCCTCCCCTGCAACTATCTCATGTCCTCAGGGTTAAAACACACAACTGACCTACTTAGCCAATGACAACAGCCCTCATTACACAGCTTCACTCTCTAGAGGTCTGGAAATAAGCATGAATGGGGCTTTGAGATTGCGAGAATTTTTTTTTATTAGCAATTCAAAAAAGACATGCTAGTAAATTAACTTGTTGCCTGTCAGCACAGTGTTTGGATGGTAAATATTTACTCTGGGTTTCCCATATCGGCAGAAGGGGGGGGGGGGGGGGGGTAGTTATTTAGTTAGTACAAAATAACTAAGGTGAGAAGGGTGCATCTGATCTCAGGTCGATGCATGCATGAGACGAATCGAGCTAATCACGTAATCACCAGCAAGCCCCTTGACACCCGAGGTCACTGGAGGTAGATCTAACCGAGCCCCTCAGAACTGCAAAACAAGGATGTCCAGCTACAAAGAACTGCTTTCAGGACAAATAACAGAGCAGCAAGGATAGAGTTTCAAGCGCATCTAAGCAGCAAGAATGATGGGAAGAGGAAAGCAGGTACGTACAGAGTAGAAGTAGAGTCTGTAAGCAGGTTCCTCATCCATATCCGGCCCATACATGCTACCAAATTAGTTTATGGCAACCTGTTTCCCCCCTTAACAAGCATCTCCGCTGCACGAACGGCCTGTCATCGTCATTTGACAGCTGGACCAAAAATAGCCCCGTGGTTGAGCGTGACTCCTGCAAACTCGTCGAGTAGATCCTCTACCAATCAGCAGAACGGACTTCTTGTCCTGGCCATAAGGACAGTCTTTCTGCAACGCCTCGGCTGCACAGTGCCGCTACTGTTTTGCGGTCTTATTTGTGGCTAAGTCCCCCTCCACAACTTGGCAGAGTATCGCGCAGAGCTCCTCTCTCTCTCTGTGCAGTCATGTGCACATGGCAGGCAGGCCGCCCACTCGTCCAGCATGTGCTGGAGGCGGCAGTGTGTCAGCGCGTCTGCATTAGACACGACGTCCGATTGGAGCTCGGCGGTGCGTAACTTACACCGGGGATATAGAGAGAAGCGCCAACAAGATGTGGAACAGACACAGCCGCGAGGATGAAAGCGTGCAAAAATATCTACGGTCCGAAGACGACAAGGTATTCGGCATGTAATATTTACATTTTTATAAACTAATTCTCTATTGTATGCATGTACATAAAATGTTACTATTTTTTATGTTACTATCATATGTGCATTAAAGCTTAAATAAATACACAGCTTTTTTAATCTGATCCAAGTCAATCTTGTTAATCGGTAATTGATCTGGAAAGGAAACGAGTAAATGTAAGTGTTAATCTCCATCACTTGCTTTCAAATGGAGCGGCATTTAATACACAGAGCCGTAGTTCACTGAAAGGCAATATTGACTATGTTGACCAGATTGTTAGTTAATCGTTTACGAAAGTTCTTTATTTGAAGCACAATTCTACAAGAAAGGTAACTTACTGAAAAAGTGAACTGAAATTTAAACTTAAAACATCTCAAGATAAATGAAATAAAAATTAAATCTAAATTAATTGTTTTAAGGGCGTCAAACTGAACATCTCATGGCTCAATGTCTTATGGACTATCCTCCATTGCAGTCACATGCCCCTCGGATGGCCAACTCCTGTAGTTTGGCCTTCTTGATCTTTGGCCTTGGCTAAACCAGCTGACCACACTCTCTCTAGCATCAACATCTTCCAGACTTGACCCTCTACACTGATTCTGATCAGATCTTCCACTGCGTCTGAATGAAGGGATGATCTAGAGCAGTGCTTATCAAACCCCCTTTAAACCTATTAAAAAAAAAAGTATTTACAGAAAAACAATCCTGTTCTGTTTAATTGTCTCTCTGTGCTCGTACTGTATTACTGCTCAATTGGAAGGAATATGAAATAGTGACTGAAACACAGCCCTTTATGAATACATAACCAGCTCTCCCTTCCAAGAAGCTAGTCTGCAAAAAATCATAATTTATAATTTTATTGAGCCGTTGTCTGATAAAATCAAGAAGTTGCTAGATTTGTCACTAGTCGCTTTTTTGGAAATAAAGTCGCTAGGGGGGTCTGAAAAGTTGCTAAGTTGGCAACACTGCGCACATCTCTCTGTCTGACTGCAGCAGCACACGCATTTTCAGACGTACACACATGTGCAGGAATCAGAGGAGGGGTCCGCCCTTCACTATCTCTGATTGGTTTAGACCACGATATGAGCCTAATGTGTCTGTTGTTGAACCACAGGGAGACATTCTTCTTTTTTTCGAAAGGCTGGTCACACAGGTGCGACCTCAGATTTTTTTTAGTCGCACCCTTGAGAAATTAGGTCGCACTCTAGAGCCCTGGTTGCATTGAATTATATCGGATATGTAGTAAATTAATGTTATTGACACGTAAATGTTTTGTTGTATTATATTACAGTTACGTAGTACTGTTATTGTTATGTAAAGGTTGTTGAATAATATTAAATTTATGCATTTAGCAGACGCTTTTATCCAAAGTGACTTACAGGGCATTCAGGCTATACATATTTATTATCAGTATGTGTGTTACCTGGGAATTGAACCTACAACCTTTTGCACTTTGCACTGCTCTACCACTGAGCCACAGGAACACTCTCTACATATTACTGTAATGTTATTGTCATGTAAATTTAGTTGAATTTTATGTACTGTTATGTAGTTATGTATTGTTACTATAATGATACATTGCATTGTTGCGGTTATGTCACGCTGTGTAAACATTATATTGCATTACATTACTGATCATTTGTCATGTTCATGTGAGGTCTTTTATGTTATAGTTTCTTGAGTATTACTGTTATGTCATGTAATGGTGGCATTTGTGTTGTGTATCTGTGAGATTGATTATGTTCTGATAAATTGTGACTTCCCACAATACGCTGATTATCTGAAGAGGCTGAACCCCTTCAGGTCACAATAACACAGAACGTAACATGTTTCATGAAGATATTTTGTAAATTTCATACCATAAATATATTACAAATACATTTTTGAGTAGTAATATGCAATGCTAAGGAATTCATTTGGACAACGTTAAAAACTATTTTCTCAATATTTGGATTTTTTTTTTGCACCCTGATTTTAAATAGTTGTAACTCAGCCAAATATTGTCCTACCCTAACAAATTTAATTCAGCTTTCAGATGATGTATATTCAATAAAATGACCCTTATGACTGGTTTTGTGGTCCAGGGTCACATTTAGTTAAACACACTACTGCCTTTAATGTTGTTACAGTGGTAACAAGCAAGCATGCAGTTTAAGAAGCGTTCAGAATGACAGCAGCCATCAAAACTTTACCACAGTTTTGTATTGTAGCAACAATCACTGTGATATTTTGAGGTAAAAGTACTGTCACCATAGTAACTCTGTCACTTCTGGGCGTTCACAGAGACCCCTTATGATCCCCAAATAATGCTGTTTAGGTAGGCAGCTCGCTATGTTTTGAGACGGCTGTTGTTTGTTACCTTTAGGGCGATGTTGATGGGCGTATTCCTGCCTTTCCCTCCTCCGTGAGATGATCCAGAGCTGTTGCTGGCCGATCTGTCTCTGGCGTCCCCGCTCTGAGCTGGCCTCAGCCCGAGCCGGTGCTGCTGAGCCGCGCCACGCCGGCGCCCGTCGTACCGGCCGTCCTTCGACATGAGCCCGCCGTCAAAAGAGCGACTTTGAGCGGAGTCAGCGGACGAGAACTTCGCAACCAGAGGGCGAGAAATTAAACAGGCCTCCTCTTCTCTTACACTGAACAGTCACGGATCACATAGCGCGCGGGACAGAGTGTGACGCCGCCAGCTGGACTGGAGGACTGACATCACCTTCACCATGGTAACTACAGTCACAGTTCCCGCCAAAATACCAGTCACTGGGTATTGTTGCTCGTTATTATAGGCCTTCTAGTTGTTGTTGATGATTATATCATAAATAATGCATAATTTGAGATAATGTTGCTATTTTACACTACTAGTGAGATATACACTATATACAAATAGAGATATCAGAAAGTAGAATAAAAATGAACGCACTTTATGCAAATCAAATCCATTATGTAAATCAAAATATTCTAAAATTAAATTAGGTGGGAAAAATATATAAGCCAATAAAACCTATCAAAAGCACTTTAGCACTCTGGCCAGATAGAGAAAAGGCTGTTTATTGTTATGTTTGTAATGATTTAAATAGGCAAGATGTGATTTTTTTTAGGCCAAAAGCATTATGTAATTTATTTATAAAACATATATATGGTATGTATGTAGAATTAATAATAATTAAAACTGTGTGTAGTTTTATATAAATAGTTAATATAATTATATACTACACGTTTCTTTATTTTGTCTCTATAAATGATTATGTTTGATATTGGGGTGAAGGGTGTTTTCCCCACAAGTCCCGTTTGTATATTTTGATTTCCCATTATAAGCATGTATTAGTAATCATATCTTAAATGTAAACTATATTACAAAGCGTATGAACCAAAACAGCTACGAGTAAAACTGCAAGTTTCTAATGTGCAAAAACAGTAAATATAATGTTTCAGTTATGAACTTCTCAGCATGCTGTTTTCAGTGACTAACCGCCGTTGTCGTTTTTAATCAAAGCTACATAAAAAAAACAAAGTCCAGGACCCAATCAGGGATTTCACTGACACTATACATAAAAAAGACCATTCAATGAAAAAACACATACATATGAAATCATACATAATCTGAAAAGCTCTTCATGTTTTCTTGTCGCTCCATGTGCGCTGCAAAAGCTACACTGAAATACATTCATTGCATTTACAGCTATCTTTAACAAAGGTCTCGTCATTCACAAACAGACATAGCAACCAAACACACAACCATCCAATCAAAATACTCATTTCATCCACTGCATTTAAACAAAGAGTGATTGACAGCATGTCATATACCCAAAACAGAAGCTGCCACTTGCAGAAAATATTTACCTAAATTGAAAAGAGCTGCCAGAGGCTAAAATCGACCAATTCTCTCAAAAACTATTAAATATCCCCAAAAATAATAATTTCTCAGTTCAAATCTCATTTCCAAAATCATCAGCTGTATGTACTGTAATTATGAGCTTATGTTTCTAACTGAAAACATTCCTCCGTACAGGATAACACGAACAAATTAAGGCCACGTGTGATACTTTCATTCCAAACGACAAAGAAAAACCAATTCGTACAATTCTGGTACATTCAAATCATGTATTAATGTCCATAGAAATAAAAAACATTGGGGTAACACTGAATGAAACGGAAGGTCTACCCTTCAGAGGTAGGTAGAGCTGTACATGATAATTCCTAAAATGGTTTCCAAAGCAGGAGCGCAGAAGCGGAATGAGCGGGAAACAGAGTATTGCAGCGATGCACTGATTTAAGCTAGTTCATGTGCTACAATTAACGGACATTTCAGAAAGAGACGAAGCATTAGTACTTTTTTTTCTCCACAGAAAAGCAATTTAAAGCACATACAGTATTTTACATTTCATCTATACTTGAATATAAAAAACTAAGAACAGAAAAGTTAAAATCCCCAAATTAGGGCTGACATTGATGAATGGTAGTATGCGGTCAGTAACTGAAAGCCACGACTAGAGACTAGACAGAAATGCACAAAAGAGCATTGTTATGTTTTCTATATGTGGGATGTGACTGAATTTTGGATTACATTTCACCGGATTATGAGAAAAAGCTAGAGCGTAATGGATAAGCCATTAAATATACACAAAATCAAGAGTAAAAAAATTACTAAAAAGCCAGCTCGTCTATGAAAAAAAGACCTTGAACTAAAAAGGAATGCATAATGAATTAAAACCAAAGGGCAAGTTGTGTTTTACAAACCTGACAGGAAAAAATATATATGTACAAATGTTATATATACATATACACACATAGCTGAATGTATATATCCATGGTTTATATAGTTATATTGAACCGGTCAGTCTCGTTGAAGGGCAGATGGTCCCATTGAGCACCAAAAGGAGCGACGCAAGTCCACTTCTGTACAGCGCTTTACCTTAAAGTCCGAATCAGGCATAAACTCCACCGCAGAGCCGAGATGAACGACCAATCACAAGTCATCTTCTCGGCCTCGCCTTCAGTTCCAGAAATGTGTGTGTATAGAAAACATATGCATACATCGAGTCATTTGTTTTAAAACATTTGTCCTCCCCTCCCTCCCTCCCCAAATAAAAAGACGCCCATGAAGGCAGGTCTGTAGTTGAAATCCTTATGGCAAAGTGTTTGTGGCCAATTTTCCTTCCCCCGTGATGTAAATGCCCCACTGCTTAAAAACAGTGAGGTTGGCAAGAAATGTTCATTTCGCTGTGATATTCAGTCCGGGGGTAGAAGGTCATGCAGGCGAAATCGCTCTCTTATGAGTGGCCGAACATCCTCGTTCTGGAATAAAAACAC
This sequence comes from Oxygymnocypris stewartii, assembly GCA_003573665.1. Taxonomy (NCBI): domain Eukaryota; kingdom Metazoa; phylum Chordata; class Actinopteri; order Cypriniformes; family Cyprinidae; genus Oxygymnocypris; species Oxygymnocypris stewartii. The sequence goes on from QVTF01020069.1 coordinate 370,203, forward strand.
AAACATGCCACGTCAAACAAAAACAGATAATCATTGTAAGTGACACCATTGATATACGTGTAAAATGATTTTAAAATTAGAAATGCATAATGTCTGAATCCATATAATGCAGAAATAAATTGTTAATTTATAACCGACAATAATTTCTCAATTTTTCCCAAAGTTTATTTAAAAAAAAACTAATCACATAGTCCTTAAACTAAGACACTACATTGTATGATATTAAATATGGATAACAATACTTTTGTGAATTGTTTAATGTTAGTAAAAAAAACATTCCATTAAGAAATGCAATTGTGAATGTGGTTTGAGTTATTATTATTTCGAAGTAAATAGCAAAGAATTTCTAATTCATAAAAAAGTACATTTTTTATTAAAACAAAATTAATCACATAACAATTAAGCTATAGTCGTCACACTAGGATATTATAATGATATCAAATATGGATAACACTTTTGTGAATTCACACAGAAACAAAACTTTAACTTAATTAAAAAAGGTGTTATTTAAAAAAAAGAATTGTGAAAGAGTTATTTATATTTCTTCTAAAAATTAAATTGCAAAGAATTCCAATTTAATAAGTTATAAATAAAAGTACATTTTTATTAAATCACAATGAAGGTATAGTCTTCACACAAAGACAATATAATGTACAACATTAAATATGCATAACAATACTTTTGTAAATAAATGTTTACGGTTAAAAATAATTAAAATAATTAATGTTTATCTAAAAACAGAATTATGAAAGTGCGTGATTTGAGAAATAATTGTTATAGCATTCTTTCAAAAAATAGCTGCAAAGAAATAATTGAAAATAATTTCATATAAATAAAATTTCATATTTGGTTTTTTAAATAATAATTAAATCACATAAAGGTATACTCTTTAAGATAAGACATTCATAAACATATGATACTAAGCCCGAGTAATACTCAAATTAGCATAGCAAAAACTTACTGTTAACAATAAAAAATGTAAAATCAAAAGTCTAGGTATTATTAATGAAACTGTATTATATAAAAAGTTATTGAAGTTGAGTTATTAAAATAATTAGGTTTTTTTCATCATCTCTAAGATGATTTCATTAAGAAATATTAAAAAACAACCCTTGATTTTTGCAAATGGCATGTATTTGTCTCTAAAGACTAAACTAGTATAAGAGAAAGTATTTCTAAAAATTATATCTTTACAATAATGCACATCATCTTTAAAAAGCAGCACACATGAGAAACAAGACGCACGTACCAGTTCTACCAGCTTCTCCAAAAACGGCACCAGCTTTAGGAGCTCATTGTCATTCTTGTCCACAAACCAACTCTCAATGGGGATCCCGTTAGAAAGCTGCAATGAGAGGAGCACATCCTGAGCTTTACATACTAATAACTCCCCACGGACCCCTTCTCAAGCCGGCTTCACAAACCTGGTAGGCGAAAGCCTGAGGCGAGTTGTCTATGATCACCGTCTTGGACAGATCTCTCCCGAGGATGTTAAGGTCTTTGATGTAGTTGCCTTGGACGCATACGCAGTGTTCACGAAACAATCTGTGCCTGAAACACCAGAGGAAAGACATTTGGAGCTGAATACTCACCTTTAACATCTTACAACCTGAGAACGCAGACACACATTTGTTCCCATCACACCTACACACTCTCAGTGGAAAAAGAACATGCAGCTTCAATTTAAACGCCATTCACTTTTTATATTCATTTAAATCTGAGAGGGAACTGACCGAACCAGCTGTTTTTTAGGATCCAGGATGTTCAGCAGCTTGTCAGCATACACCTTCTTGGAAGCAGTAAAGAGAATAATCTGCAAATAATTCAAGATTACATCATTAAAAGCAGTCATAAGTGAAAGCATCATAGGCAGAATGTTCATCACAATAACAGGACTGAACACGCAAATGAAGGACGAAGAAGAGGACTCTTACGCATTTTGTTATTTCATTTTTAATGGGCATTTACCATTTTTGCAACCCTACAACCATAGCCTGGGATATTTACAACTGTTAAAAAACTGATTTGCATGGAAAACAAGACAAAATTAAGACAAACCAGAGAGACAAAAAGTCATTTATTAGCTGCCAGATAACTGGCCAATTGTCGGTTTGTAGTTTTGGGAAACATTTTCCATGTTGATAAAAAAAAACTTGTTTGATCAACAAGTTTAGTAACAGATATAAATGACTGTAATTTATGTAATGCTGAAGGAATTACATGCAAGATGTTTTTTTTCTAGACAGGATTAGAAAAAAGTTGGCTAAAACTACAATTATTAAAAACATTTGTTTAATAAATAAAGCAACAAAAAACTAATTTAGAAATAAGTTCATGCACTAAAATTATTACCTGAAAGTAAATAAACTAAAACTGAAATAATAAAGCTTGTCAAGTTACCTAATATTAAATAGCAATGTTAAAAAAGACAACTTAAATCATCAATACATCTAAAATAATAAATCATATAAAATAACACTCTTTCCAGAATGAATCCAACCAGTTCAACAGATTGTTGTGCTTGATGTATTGAATGCACTTCATGTGTAGGTAATGTTTTGTCTTGCTGAAGAACACTGGATTTTTGTCTTTATTGCATTAATAAAGTAAAGGACACACAATTTTATGTTTTTTTTGTTGTTGTTGTTGCACAAGCTTCACTATCTCAAAAATAAATTATCACTTTTTTTCCCAGTTTATACACAGTTACAAATATTTATTACATTAATAGTGTCATCCTATTGAAAACAAACAAAAAGAGAAGTAAAACAATTCAACTCGCTCACCTCATAAATTTGAGACATGCGCTCCAGGAATTCTCGAAAGAATGGCCGTAACCGGACGTACACCTTTAGGAATAAGAGAGCAAATTACTGTTGGAGCTACATACAAACCAGTGCTTAAAATATATATATATATTTTTTAAATGTGCAATATCTAGATGTTTTTTTTTTACCTGGTAAATGACATCTTGGAAAAGCACAGGGAAGGTCAAGGCTGCATCCTCCAATTCATTGAGGCTACAGTGAACCAAAGTCTCATCCTGGAATAAAACAACAACGGCGACTTAATTCTTGCATCAATAGAGCTTGCATCAAGTGACTAAGACCGTTGATAGATGGCAACTCACTAGATCCAGGACAAGAGAGAACTCGGGGGTGCTCCTGGTTTTCAGAGGAAGCGCAGGCTTACGGGTGAGCTGCTCTTCAGTCAAGGGTGGCACGTGTTTGATGAAGAAATACCTGGAAGACAGAGGCAAGTTAGCGCACAAGCACCTGCCTATACTGAGGATATGTAGATCAAGTGTGTTGAAATTTGGCTCACGGGTCAAAAACTTCCCATTCCTCTTCGTAAGTCCCTTCTGCTGGAGGCGATGGCGGGACATCCGGATAACTGCTGTTGGATCCCACGGCTAATCAAGAGAGAATGTGTGAGGATGCTCAGCTTTAGGCAGCAGTTGAGCTGAAATAAACCTTGAAGATACTCACCAGTTAGTGGTGGCATATCAGCCTCTGTGACGATCTCTCCTTCCTCTACCGATGTGTCTACGTGAGGCAGCGGTCTGGGGTTTAGTGCAGGGTCAAAGGTCAGGTCTCGACCGTCTGTGGTAGTGCTGGTCGGGGTTTCCTCGAGCTGCTCCATGGCGAGCTGCTTCACGATCTCCTCCGCTTCCACCGCCTGCCCCGGGGAATCTGAGCCCTGCAGTACCTGGAGGACAAGAGTGTGATGAAATCAGAGAGATCTCAGAATGAACAAAAAATGTGGCAATTTTAGTGGTAAACGCATTGTTTTGGTTCAATGGTTTCAGTTTGTGGCAGGTGCCACCGATTAGATGGCTGCATCTGAACCTAAATTGTTGAATAAAGTCATTATTTTTGAAAAAAGTATTCTTAAAGTTACATAAAATTAAGGTTGAACCACTGATGTCACATGGACTATTTTAACAATGTCCTTACTTCCTTTCTGGGCCTTGAACATGCTAGATGCGTTGCAGTCTATGCAGGGTCAGAAAGCTCTCGGATTTCATCAAAAATACCGTAATTGGTGTTCTGAAGATGAATGAAGGTTTTATGGGTATGGAACAACATAAGGGCGAGTGATGAATGACAGGATTTCACTTTTAGGTGAACTCTCTCTTTAAAAACAATATGAAACAATATTCATAACCAATTAATTAAAGATGATGAAAATAGCAGTTAAGAAGAATTTTATTTTTAATGTTTTGTGAATCTGGCCCCAGGAATGTAGGTAAAGAAAACACATACTTGTCAATATTGATTTCATGATGACTTTAAATATGATTTAAAATAAATGAAAGCATTGTTTTATATGAAGAGATCTGAAAAGGAGGAACTAACTACATTTTATTATGACATCAATGCCTCAAGTGTCATTTATATTTTTACATTTTATGCATTTAGCAGACTCTTTTATCCAAAGCGACTTACAGTACATTCAGGTTATACATTTTTTTGTCAGCACATGTGTTTCCTGGGACTCGAACCCACAACCTTTGCGCTGCTAGCGCAATGCTCTAACCACTGAGCCACAGGAACATTTAGGTGCATTTATCAGCTGACAATTCACAGTTCACAGTCCCTTACCATTTTTGTTGGCGGGTGAGAAGAAGCTAAAAACCGGAGAGAAGATGGTTCCCAGGAGGGTGGTGCGGGACGGACTGCTCGGAGTTTCCGTCTGCACATCCAGCTTCCCGTTGGGCTTCACTGGTTTACTCTGACCCGTCATGGTATCTGAGCAGAAGAAAATGAGAAACATTCAACACCAAGAGAATGCTGACAGTCAGCATAGCTACTCATAACCAAGTTTAATTCACACAGAACTCTTTAAGAGACCCAAAATTCTGTCACCCTCAAGAGTTTCTTCCAAAATATATTTTGAAGAATGTTGGTAACCAAACAGTTGATGGTAGACATGGAAAAAAATACTATAGAAGACAACAGCTGCTGTCAACTGTTTGGTTGTGAGTAAATGATGACAGTATTGTCTTATTTGTGTGAACTATCCCCTTAAAAGAGCAGTAGCCTGATGATCTGTGAGGGTCAGCACTCATACCTCCATTGACAGGGCCTTTCCTGCGGGTTCTGGGGTTTGCTCTGCTGGGCAGGTTCCCACCGGTCGGAGTGGATGTTATCAGATTACTGTCAGAATCGCAGTCTATACGGCTTCTCTTAGCAGGAGTGCACTGCTCCACCTGACATTAAGAAACACAGCTGAAGCCAAACCACTTTTACCTCCTCAAAATCATTTCAAACACAAATTCAAATCCTAACCTTGACAGCATTTCCTCTGATGAACCGTTTGATGGTGGAGAAAATGCCCGTGTCTCGCTTCTGCATCTTGGCGTCTTCGGAGGACAAAGTGTGTTCCACCTCGGAGTGCTTCCTCTTGGTCTTGGCGGTCCGGGCGGACGGGGTGGCGCTCCGCTGCTGAGATGCCTTACGCACTCTCAGCCTCATTGTCCCAAAAGTCACATGTAAGACTGAGAAAACAAACAGTTCATCTGTAACAGAAAAAAAGGGCAGAGCTTCACCATGCGTATTTGCATAAGTTTCAGCAACACTACATTAATAACGCTTAATGGAAGATATTCAGCTGCCAATACGGCTGTTACGCATGTCGAAATTAATTGTTGCATCGATGCATCGCGATGTGCACATGGACGATTCTGCAACGATGGAGTAATGAACCATAATCGATTATAGCCCATGATGTCATTCGCATATGCGCTTGTCACGTGAGTATTAAAAATGCACTCCGTTTAAAAATCTGAGCTTGGCTTTGTCCTGCGTATGACACGTGTGTGCAATAGAGACAAACACGGTGGGCTTCATTGCACAGAATATGCGCTGTGAAACACGTGTTTTGGAATGCAGTATGTATTAGATGCACGAATCTCACGTACTGACAGACTTTCACGTGTGCTTTGAGCTTGCTTGCCCTGAAGCTCGGGGCTGAGGTTAAATGCACTTGCATACTTGTATGATACTAAATTGATGTAAACAGTCAGTTATGTTTTCAGAGCAGGAAAAAACATCTGATGTGTAAATAGATCTGTGCGTTAGTGTGAATGCAGTCTATTAAAGCTGCCTGTGTGTATGATCTCAGATTAAAAAAAAGAAAAGCCCATAACTATGATTATCTGTAAACTTTAGATACTTAAAGCACTACAAGATACTGAAAGTGCTTTTTGTTTATCACTTGCAGTGGTCTTTACCCCTTTATTACTTTATATTTGCTTGTTTTGAAGCTATATTTACTTAGAATTCTTAACAATAATTTTATTTTTTATATTAATTAATATACAATTAATTTATTAACAATTATTTAAAAAAGTAGCCTGCTTATATAATTTAATAAAAATGCACACAATAAATTTGATATAATTGTGATGCATCGTGATATCGAATTGAATCGTTGACATGATAATCGTAATCTAGTTGAATCGTGAAACCAGAAAGGATTTTTTTTCAGGCTGTAGGGAAAATCCATTGCGGAGATCAGTCATAGCAACTCAAGGAAAACAATGGGATCTGTCCCCTGCTGCCATTGACAAGAAAGGTCTCCACAGCACCCTACGGGGCTTTCTTTAAGAGTGTCGAAAAAGACGCGGAAATCATCACACAATCAATAGGTAATTATATCAAGACTATGATGGGTTAAACCTGCTTTCAAAACTTGACACAGATGCTCTTGCGTGTAGAACTTGGAATAGATATTATTCGGTGAGAAGTTTTAGACTTGGTGTAATGAACGATCACATGCTACAACAAGTTCAATGTTTACGTTTACGTAGGCAACCAGAATCAAATCCAGCTCAAATGTTCTCTACCCCCCCTAAATAAAAATGGCAAAAATCCCTAAAAGAAATAAATATGGCATGCATTTACAACTTTGCATTAAGAAATACACATTTTTACATTTGATAAACTATGAAATGCCTTGAAATTCTAAAGACACAAGAATCCTAAAGGACAATAAACTTGTGTGTGTCTAAACCAAGGTTTCCCAAACGGGTTCATGAGTTGATCAAATGTTAATAACAATTATATTGGATAAATGTATTTATTATGTATTAAAGGAAATATTTAATTAAATGTGATTATTAAATCAAAGAGTGCAAGTGAATGCAGTCTAACGCACTACATGTTTCAGCACTTGTTCACATGAGCAGCTACGAATTTAAAGTGTCATGAAACCCTAAAACACATTTTTTGAGATGTTAACATATGAAGAGGTTGCACATTAGTGAAAATAATAGCATTCATTGGGCCTCATGAAACAAGAGGAGAACTAATTTGTGTAAATTGTTCGTAAACTTTCAAATTCATGAAAATGTTCGTATTTTCAAAATGTTAGTTGGTACGAAATAAATTTACACCTGCTCCTAGGGCTGGTGATATATTGAATGTGATTCTCATGCGTATCTCGTCACTAAAGCCGGTTCTGTGATTAGCGGTAAATCTCCATCACCTGCTTTCAAATGAAGCGGCATTTAATACACAGAGCCGTGTATCACTGACAAGTTACACAATAGGGGTGTCGAAATGAATAGATTCTGCGGTGCATCACGATTCACGATAAAGACGAGGACGATTCGGTATGGGTTCAGTAATAAACCATAACCGATTATAATGTACTGAAGCTTTTCTGACGTCAGGGAGCAATTTACACTGTGTATTGGGAGCATGTCAATCGGACCACAGTTCATGCACGGAGCGCACTTTTAACCAGCTGATTATCTGAATCAGGTGCGTTAACAAAGAGAGACATGCTAAATATGCAGGGGGGGGGGGGGACAGGAATTGAGAACTGTTGGTGTAAATCATGTCATGCACAAATAAAATATGCAGGGGGTAAAACCACTAACTTGAGAAACCGCATCACCCGTTTTCACCCTGTGCTGTTAACCCTGTCAGTGTCAAGTATTTAGTATTTACTTTTGTGTATTTGCTCCGGTTGTCTTCTGTGCCCAGACTTAGTTTTGTTTAATGTTTGATACATTCAAGAAGCATGTTTTCTTTATGCAGGTAAAATTAAAGGTTCAGTTCATATATCTGACTGATTGTATTTATTGACAAAATTGTATACATGTGAAGTAAAATTGAGGATGCAGTGCATCGTCAATTCACCGTGATATCGAATTGAACCGAAGACATGATAATCCTAATCGAATCGAACCATAAGATCAGTGTAGGTTCACACCCCTACTACACGTCATGAACGGGATATTGTGTAGCTTGTCAGTGATCCACGGCTCTGTGTATTAAATGTCACTTCATTTGAAAGCAGGTGATGGAGATTTACCGCTAATCACGGAACCGGCTTTAGTGGCGAGATGCGCATGAGAATCACATTCAATATATCGCCCAGCCCTACCTGCTCCCTAACACATGTAAATACTGCGCAATATGTTCTGTGTTCTTTTTGGCAAACTGATGACACTGAATTCTGATGCACTGCCATTATAATATTTTACGGTCATTATAATAAGGTCATTGGCTCTGTTTTTTGTTGTTTTTTTGTAGCTGAGAGTTGATAAACTTTAGCTTTGGGTAGAACACAGCACTGGTCACGGTCACTTTTTACCCAGCCGTCCAATCAATGGAGGAGGGACGGAACAAATACCACACCGACCAATCATCCTACTCCTACAACAACTGAACAATACAGAAGTTAATACTACTGGTTACTGCATTTATATATTAAGTAATATTCTTCAAAATTAGATACTAGTGATATCTTACTGCTGTGGATATTCCTAATCATAGAAATCAAAGCATCTCAGCTAAAAAAAACACTGTGCCACCCAAGCTTTCCCAAGTGCCACCAGCTGGTCGTTTTAAGAAGAGCGCCTGACATTTTTTTCAGCTGGCTAAATTAGGCCTATTAGTCATAAGCATTTATGCAATATAATGGAGCAAAACCTGAAAAAGACCAGAATATTCCACTGCGTTCCTGGACACGCAATTTGTATAGTTGTAATTTATAGACGGGATTATGCTAACTGTGAATGAGTGTGCACGAGCGCCCTATTTACGAACGATTGGAAATCATTAACATGCACACATTTAACTATCAAAACGGACATTTATGAATTTGTGTCAAACATTCACCTTTGTGAATCCGGAGGCGAGTTTTAGGTAAGGTCTAGCTGTTCTACGCGCAAATTTCTCAGAATTTACTACTATATTTATGAATGTTTCATGAATGAGGGCCAATATGTCTATTCAGGGCTCGCAAAATCGCTAGCCCAATGTCTCTGGGATATTGTATTTTCCAGTCGGGCTACCAAAATGCATCACCGCCCTGCCTGACGGCTTTCTTAAATACAAGGCTCCCACGGGTTCTTAGATTTGATACAACCAAATTGAATAGTTTTATGGCCTTAAAAAGTTTTCAATAATTTAAATGGTATAAGAAAAAATGAACTATCTGAAAAAATTTACTCATTTTTGCATCACCCTAATTTGAGTAAAACTGAAAAATGTGTAATCTAAGTTATATTATTAACCTTACTTTCATGTTATAAGTTAAACATATGTTATATAAAACTTAGTCTTGTCAACGTTTTGGAAAATGTTTTTGTGTTCATTGAGATATTGTTTAAAATTGTACTTTTCAAAGGGGGTGTACTCATTTACGCTGAGCACTGTGTGTGTGTGTGTGTATATATATATATATATATATATATACACACACATACATACCGAATAATAAAGCAATTACCATCTAAAATATAAGACCTAAATGGTGTGCTAATACATTCATGGGGGGAAAAAAACTTTAATTATTTACAATGAACAATTAAACCACTGCGTCTTTAATATAGAAACACTGCAGTGAGCTTTTGAGAGCAACAAAAAAAAAAATGTAAAAAGCCATCGTATGTTCCACAGTCATAATGTGAATTAAATGTAGAAATGCGAGTACATTTATTTTAAAGGTTTTGTGTTTTCATAAAAGCAGTGGTGTGTGTAGTAGAAATAAACTAGTGAAGTCATCAGACGTGTTTGAAGTGGGCGGGGGTGAATCATGGCTCCTTCATAGCCCGCTGTGCTTGTTCAATCTAAACAAATGTAGCTTGCCATTAGCCTGCCGATAATTTCTAACACATTCCCGTGCTTTAAAACGTATTATTTTCCCCAGCCAACACAAAACACCCCTAAAAGCATGAGCTAATTCTGTGTTTCTTGTCAGTTCGCATATCCCGCGCGCCTCCGAGACATTAAGCTAAAAATGGTCGCGCTCAAGTTAGCAAGCCGACAGGTCAGTGGTTTTGACATAAAAACAATAAAAACAACAACAGCAGTCACTCGTAAAATTGGCTCACCGACTTTGAGCTACCCACGCCAGTTTTTTCGTCTTAATAACACATCTTATTTTAATGTGAATATTTGAGTCCGAGGGCCTTTTAACGTCAGCGGCTAACGCTAACAGATGACTTGTTGGTTGTCTCGCGACACCCGCGCTCCAGCGAACAAGCCTTTACGTTAGATACAGTATAAACACGCACTGGAAAATGACAAACGAACGTTTTATTTATCCTATTATGTTTTAATTATTAATCAATATTTGATTAAATGCGATATAAGACTATAGCGCTAGCGTCTTCATTTGCGTGAAGAACATGTTCTCACAGACGCAGGGGGCGAGTCGTGAAGACGCGAGATTTCAAAGCATTGCGACCGTGGGTTAAATATTAATTTTTGCATGTATGTGATCAAAATATGCTCCGTTTAAACACTTACATGTCAGGGGTCAGAGCGTCACGATGCAGAGGTGGTTGTGGATGTGGTGGCGCTGGAGTAATCAGTGCGCGCTTTTTTGCTGAACGCGAGTCACAGAACGACAGAGAAATCAACAGCAGCTCGGGACGCCATTTCCCGCCTCCTCTCAGAGGGATTTTAGCGAAGAACCCGGATGACTCTGTACGCTACCGCGCATGCGCGCAGATCTGAGGAGTGTAGCGTACTCTATCAAGGGACTTTGACTGTATTAACATACACATTAAAGTTAGTCAATTTTCTATCTATCTATCTATCTATCTATCTATCTATCTATCTACATACATGCCTATCTGTTGATCCATTTATCAATATTTTGTTTATCAGTATGTCTGTCTATCTATCTAAAGATTCCAAATACAGACTTCATAAAGATCCTGTTATTTATTTTCATATTTATAACATAATATTACAATCTGATTAATATGAAAAAGTTACTCAGCAATATAATGTGTTTTAATCACAAGGACATGGATTATGCCATAGCCAAAAATATTATATAGCACTGTAATGGGAAATTATACAAAATAAGCAAACTATATTTAAAAGCAGGCATCTCTGGATATTCAATTGAGTAAATCAAGCTCCATCTCAGAGAAACTTTTTAATGAGAAAGAATACATTTTTGCTTTGTTCCCAAATAAAAGTTTGTTCTATTTCATTCCCAGATGCATGATGGTCCGGTATGGTCCTGGGCCTCCCCAAAGGCCCCTTCATTTGAGGAAGAAAAACAAAAAAAAGAAGAGAAACAAATGAATGTCAGGCTTGTATTCAGAAGGGTAAGTTATGATCGGTACATGATCGGGACTCACTTGAGAAGGCCATGCCAATACAAATGAGGCATGAAATCAGCTTTCATGTGGTACATGACCCGGCTCTCTTTGCTCTGGTCCACAGGGAAGGTCTCCAGCGGCTGCCCGTCGTAATCAAATTCTGCCAAGATCACTGTGTTGTAGCTGGTAACCAGAGGACAGGAGGTGTAGCCATCATACTGCAACAAACACAAAACCATTACTATTCAATAGTAATAATTATTATTCAATATGTAATATTTTGCTTATTTTGAAAGATGAAATATTTATTAGTTTATCTGCAATTTAATTAATGTATGTATTATTTACATACATATGAATGAACTTGATACGTTTTGTGTAGTTATTTAAAGTCTGCATGAAATTACTTTATTTACATTACTAGCACACATTGCTAGTCTTGATGTGAACTTAATCCGTGAAAGTTAATCCGCAGAAAAATATAGTTTGTCTTGTAATCTTTAATCAAAATCTGAACATTTGCTTCCGCTCTGGAATGGCGTTCCTTCTCTGATGACGGCAGAATATCCTTAAACACACCCCTCCAACCGTTAGGTTGCTATGAGTGAGAGACAGAGAGGAGGAGCGCAAAAATAAACCCATGCCCTCTGTTCAATATTCTGTTTCTGCTGGAAATACGTCACTACACTGAAATAAAGTCGGCAGCAACTTCTGGTTCATGCACACTTTAAGGAAAACAGATATTTTTGGAACAGCATGCCACCACGCAACTTGCACGATTTCTGTAATAAGCATGCATAATGTGCATACTTTTAATATTTTCAGCATGTGTAGGACAACTACATATGCCAAACTGTCCAGTATACAACATGCTGAGTACCCTCTGTGGAATAACTATCCCACAATGCACTGGACCTAATTTTCCATTTACAGTGTGAGAAATGAACCAGAATTTCAGCCAAATTAGTTTTTGCAGTCTCCATCTAATTATTATTATTAAAATATCACTTATTTTAAAAGAAATCACTGGCTTATGTCATTCTAAACACAGAAATTGTTTTGTCAACACTACGCCTCCTGGTGGTGCACACTCAGACAACAGGAAATAAGGTTGGAGGAGCAAACAGTGGAAAGCCGCATTAATGTTTATCCTTAAACATACTTACTATCTTATCCGGCGTCTGTTTCTTCAGAACTCTGCTGACAGTTCGGTCGAGTACTGCAGACTGCGCGGCTGTAGAAGATTATAGTCACAGATGATTCTCCTGGTCATCTCATTTCAATAAACAAGCACGAACAGGTCTCTCACCATGAAACTCAGCTCAGTGAACAGGACTGATTAATGGTGGAAAATGACTGAAGCAGGTTCTAGACCTGTCTGATGAGTAGTGATAATTAGGTAGAAAAGGTTTAATGAGCAGTGACTTATCTCGTTCTCCCTATACCAACACCCTCCGTACACAAGAATATGGGTTGTAAAGAACAAGTTTTTTCCAGTGTTTTACCTACTGCTGCTGCCGTCTTGGACGTGGGTAGATTGGTGCAGTCTCCAATACCAAATACATTGGCATAAGTCTTATGCTGAAGATTGTTCTTATCTACATCCAGCCAGCCGGCTGCATCGTCCAGCGAGGAGCCTTTCAGCACTGCAGGTGGTCCCATCGGAGGGGTGACGTGGATCATCTCATACTATGACCAACATGAGGGGTACATGAGACAGTCAAACTACTGCTTAAAGGGTTACGCCACCCCAAAATGAAAATTTAGTCATTAATCACTTACCCCCATGTCGTTCCAAACACGTAAAAGCTTTATTCATCTTCGGAACACAATTTAAGATATTTTGGATGAAAACCGGGAGGCTTGTGACTGTCCCATTGACTGCCAATAAATTATCACTGTCAATGCCCAGAAAAGTATGAAAGACATCATCAGAATACTCCATCTGCCATCAGTGGTTCAATCATAATTTTACGAAGTGACGAGAATACCTTTTGTACTCAAAGAAATAAAAAATAACTACTTCAACAATTCGTCTCCCCTGTTTTACCGTAGCACCATTTTGGAGAGTATCCGCTGGACGCAAACTGTGTACGCTGTTCTGTGTCAGCCGCACCACATGGTCCACATATCCAAAATATCTTAAATTGTGTTCCGAAGACAAGCAAAGCTTTTACGGGTTTGGAACGACATGGGAGTAAGTGATTAATTACCAAATTTTCATTTTAGAGTGGATTAACCCTTTAACAGAACTAAAGATGTTTTTTGTGTCATTTATCAATGGCTACCTTGAAAACCTCGGTCTCCCCAGGTTTGTCCAAAATCTCAAAAACGGCTTCCTGTTTGTCGGCCCTGACCTCGATGAGGTTGTGCTTGAGGTTTACGTTAAGGTCCCGCTGCTTCACTATCTCCCACAAGGCATCAGCGTATTTCTTGACCGCAAACAGCACTGGCAAGGAGGTGTTATAAATAATGTTGGCTTTGGACCTTTTTCCTGTCTAAAAAAAAAGAGGGAAAAAAAAAACATTGTTCAAAAAATATTGAGTATTATTAAGTTGTAAATGTACTGTGGCGGTACCATGTTAATATTTTGATACTGAATGATTACTATATTCATTTATCATGGTATTTACATGGCACTCCAAGCTACTTCAAGTACCATCATGGTATTACAAACAAAAACATGGTTTTACCATGATAAATACCCAATAAACATGCATTTACCCTTGTTCATGTCCAACACAACATGGTATTGCCATAATACATGGTATTACCTTTATTTCTGTCCACAGAAAATATGGTATTATCATGGTACATGTCCAAAAAATATAGTTTTACCATGATATATGCCCAAAAAACATGGTAATACCTTTGTTTCTGTACACAAAATATGGCATTACCATGATACATGTGCAAAATATATTGTTTTACCATGATATGTTGCCAAAAACATGGTATAACCTTTATTTCTGTCCACGAAAAATATGGTATTATCATGGTAAATTTATGTACAAAATACATGGTGTTACCATGATATATACACAAAAAACATGGTACTACCGTTGTTCATGTCCATAAACCATGGCATTGTCATGGTACATGTCCAAAATAGTTGGTGTTACCATGATATATACACAAAAAACATGTTTTTTTATTATATTTGTCCAAAGATCATGGTATTACCATCATACATGTTCAGAAATATAGTTTTGTCATGTTATTTTCATACGTGTATAAATAAAAGGTGATTATTTATGTACATAGTACATTATACATAAAATCTTGATTGTAACCAATTTTTAGGGATTAAGAATGAACCTTTCTCAGGTAGGCATCAGCGAGATACATGATTTTCTGAGGAGCTCCTCCACATTTGATGGGAGTGTTTGGGTAGGTGAACAAAGCATTGCCCTCCTTAAAGTTCTTCAAGGCATTCCATGTCTTTTCCACTGTTTGCACAGAGTAGTTTGAACCGATTTTGGGATGTTCAAACCCTTCAGGCAGGCCCTTGATCTGGAATCAGCAGAAATAAATCAATTAGATTAACTTTGAGAAGAAAATCCCACCAAAAATCACACGAGAAATCGGGATTATTTTTATCTTTGCTTTTATTAATTCAGAGTTATCTTTTCCACGTTTCATTCTGTGAAAACAGATGATGTTTCATATTTCTTTGCATATACAGTGTCATGTCAGGTATGACCATAAAATCCAAACATAGAACAAAGTTTTAAATGTTATTTAACTTGAACTTTGTCATCAAGTCTGATGGACAAATGTAATTAACATTATATTAAGATTGGAAACTTCCTCTGGACTGATGTGGCAATAGCACCACACCCAAAAACTACAGGAGCCAAGAATGCTTCTCTCAATCAAAACATTGTGCATATGAAAGTGGAAAACTAGCAATTTAGTCTATTAATGACATTCATAACATACCTTTTCATAATGCAGCTGAAGGCCAAGAGCTACAATCAGATAATCATAGGAAATCTGAGAAAAAAGAAAAAGGTTAACAGTTACATAATAAAAACTACTAAAGCTAGGTTAAGTTTGATTAAAGTGAGCGTTCCAGATCATGTGGCAATTTAACAATGTTAGCATGATATTCCTTCGAGTTTCGCAACATGTTACTTTTTATCACACTTCGTATCCGCTATGACTATTTTATAGTGACACACCTTCATGGTTCGATATAATGTGCAATATCATATTACGCAACATTCCCAATGCCACAAAATTTCCCAACAATTTCAAAAGACTTCCCTTTTCAAAAAACACTTTTCTAAACTAATGCTAGGCAGAAAAGCACTGCTCTTTTACAACACATGACACTCTGAGACACATGAATTGCTAACTATCGACCTAAATACCTTTTTCCCACAGTCTGTGTGGACAGTGTTGTTCTTAGGATCAAATTCGGCCACTTTGGACTTGACCCACGTCACCCCTGATGGAATCACACTCGCTGTTGATCGTCCAGAAGATGCAAGACTTTTGGCCCCAGCGCCAACTAACGTCCATATCGGCTGATAGTAATGCACCTGGAGTCAAAGTGCATTAGATGTAATGTTGAACATTGAGCAAAGATTTTTAAATAATTCAAAAGTTTGGGGTCAATAAGATTTGTTAATGTTTCTGAAAGACGTCTCTCATGATCACCCAGGCTGCATTTATTTATAAAAAATACAGTAAAAACAGTAATATTACAAGATATTATTACAATTGAAAATAACTGTTTTCTATTTTAATATTTTTTAAATGTCATTTATTTCTGTGATTCAAAGCTGAATTTTTAGCTGCTATTACTACAGTCTTCAGTGTCACATGATCCTTCAGTGTAAAAAACCTTACAGACCCCAAAAGATTTCTGATAAATGCATAAATGTAAATCATTTGAACAGTTATTGTACATGTCCAGTCAATGTGAATAGGAACTTGTTAAACCTGAATCCCTGTAGCGTAAGTGACGCTACAAGAACAGTCAGACATAATAGGTGTCTCTTAAAGGGGCAGTTCAGCTATAAATGCTCTGCTGCAGCATACCTCACTAGGTTCCACGATGGCCACGTTTTGCGCGCCGACCTTTCTTTTCATGCGTGCGGCCATCGTTATGCCGCCGCTCCCACCACCGAGCACAAGAACTTTGTAGTGGTCCTTAGCAGCCAGCCCAGAACTGGTGTGAATTTGTGAGTTAATGACAGAGAAGACTCTGCAGTACTGCCTGGACAGCAGCAGCTGTGGGTGTAGCTGGCCTGCCATGGTGTGTGCTTCTGTAAGGAAACCAGAGAACGGAAATATGTAAACAACTTATAGCCAAAAATTATCTTTGCAACAACCACTGCATAAAAAAGAATGGATATCTATAAATGTTAAAATATATTTTAATATGAATACATTGTACACTTTTTGCCATGGAATAAAAAAAAATGTAATTGCGACTTCTCATAATTCCAAAAAAAAAAATCACTGAGTTTGTATATTACAATTCTGCGTTTTTATCTCATGATTCCGAGTTTATATGTCACTATTTCGAGTTTATATCTCACGATTCCAAGCTTATACCTCGCGATTCCGAGTTTATATCTCGCGATTCCGAGTTTATATCTCGCGATTCCGAGATTATATCTCGCGATTCCGAGATTATATATCGCGATTCCGAGATTATATATCGCGATTCCGAGATTATATATCGCGATTCCGAGATTATATCTCGCGATTCCGAGTTTATATATCGCGATTCCGAGATTATATCTCGCGATTCCGAGTTTATATATCGCGATTCCGAGATTATATCTCGCGATTCCGAGTTTATATCTCCCGATTCCGAGTTTATATATCGCGATTCCGAGATTATATCTCGCGATTCCGAGTTTATATATCGCGATTCCGAGATTATATCTCGCGATTCCGAGATTATATCTCGCGATTCCGAGTTTATATATCGCGATTCCGAGATTATATCTCGCGATTCCGAGTTTATATCTCGCGATTCCAAGTTTATATCTCACGATTCCGAGTTTATATCTCCCGATTATGAGTTTATATCTCACAATTGTTTGTTTCTCATAATTCTGAGATACATTCTGAATTGTTAATAAAGTCCAAATTGTGAGATATAAACTCAATTGCAAGAAAAAGAGACTGAATAGTGAGATAAAAGTTCCAATTACCTTTATTTTATCCCATGGTTGAAACAAGCTTTCAGTTATGACTGGCAGACCAGACTAGACTTTGACTAAACTGGTTAACCACAGTTAGGCAAGTTGGTTAACCAAGGTTGCTGATTTTTCTTTCAGAATATTTTCATATGGAATTAAAATAAGTCATTTTCATAACAATGGCAAAACAAGCAGAGGTGAACAAACCACAGCGTGTCAATTTGTGGCAACAAATATAGACATGAATATATACCTCTATTAATAAAAAACATTATAAAGCCTTGAAACTTTAGAAAAGTTGTGATGACAGGTTCTCAGAAGCCCTTTTTTGTTGTTACCAAAATCATCTCAAGGCAACTGCGTAATCTAGTCTACTTGAAATATTGTCAAATTGCAAATGTACTTTAATCTTAAAAAATGTAAAGAATGAAAATAGAAATCTTACATCTACTTAGATCATGCATGTATCTACTCACCTTTTTCTTTTCAGAACTGTCCTCTGTGTGTTGAGAGAGAGTCTTCACGTCTGTTTGATGAAACACGGTGGTACATTGTCAAAAACATACTTCCTATCATTCCTACACAACACATCCGACAATTAAACTAAGGCTGAGTCATGATACCTGGCAATTTTGTGTGGATGTGACTCAAAACCTATCGAGCTGCCTACTTAGACAACATTTTGGGCACCATTGTGGCTCACAGTCCACCTAGACAGCATTGTCTTGTCTCAAATCCTGGTGAACAGCCTTTCTGTGTAATTTGAACATCACTGTGTCCAATAATTTAGTGAGCAGCCTATCAAAACCCTAAAATGTTGTCTAACTAGCTAGTCGTGAAGAAGCACATTGTATTATCAATGGCAATACACACCACTTCTTGATTTATAACCCCATCAGAAACAAAATACAGCTGACTACATAATATGTTTGACTTCTTCGATTATTATATTTACAGTTTGCTGTGTACAGTAGGCTACATGTGTAGTCAAATAAGAGCTGCATGTATTTCCTTATGCACGATATAACAGCGAATCCTAGATTCTGACACATCTTAAACACCGAATTGGAGTGAAATCAGGTCTTACCAGAGTCCAAGTGATGTTGGAGACAGACCTGTAACTCTCGCCACTGCCCGTGTTAATAGTACTGCTGCGGTTTGTGTTCCTGGTTCTGCTCGCTGTGACGCACGGCTATTGTTCGACAGTCAGCAACGCTGCGCGATTATGCAATTTGGGCCTGTCATAAATCTTTATTTAGGCTGATTATGATTTTATAGCCCTCCATGCATGTTTTTAGGATAGTACATACGTAAGAACTTTGAACGCACGTATAGCACAAGCAAACACAAGTTAATGTCATGTGGCCATAATCGTCCAGAAGGTGTCGCCATTGCATTTCCCTCAAAGCTTCTGCATTATTATCAGACAAATTACTAACTGAATTACAGCACTCATCACAGCCTGCTGAACACAAATAAAATAACATAATTTCAATTAAACATGCTGATTAATTCAATCTCAGATATATTAAGTTATTTGTTGTTATAATTGTAATAAATCTACACAGTTCTATTTTTACCAAGCGGCAAACTCCTGCTCCCTCTTGCGAAACCAACACGGAAGTGACAAAAACTGCAATTCTTTACAGTCTATGATTTTTACACAAAACCAAAAAGGGGGCTATTGAAATACATAGTCCCATCACACGCATTCTACTTTTTTAAATACGCGAAATTACGTTGGTATTAATATTCTAGTATTTAAATATGCCATTGATGTTGTATACAATACCTAAATGTTATATGTAGACAACAAATTAACCATGTATTTTTCTTTTTTTTATAGTCAATTTATTTATTTAGTTTATCGTCAGGATGTTTTACTTATAACAACAATAAACTTACGCTAGTGTATTAACGTTGTTATTAAAATATTTAATATATTTATAGGGCTCTTAATTATTGACTAATAGAATATTTACGTTTACATTTAGTACTTTAGCAGACGCCTTTATCCAATAATATAATACAACCAAATATATGTAAACGTTATGTAGGGTAAAACATAGAGACAACAAATTAACCATTAACAAATTAACAAATTATATTTTGGTGAATTTCATTTTTTCTTTCCTTTTTACACTGTATTCCTAATCGATAAATGAATCAAAAACAGATATAAAATTAAACCTGTTATATATAACGTTAATCACCGCTAATACACTAGTGTTTTGGGTTAAATATTTAAATTAAAAAATGTTTAATATATTTATAGGCGTATTAGTAATTGAATAATATTATATGATATATAACAATAGTTTATTCACTGCTTGTTGTTTTGCGCTGTAACCTTCTGCAAAACGGCCGTTTGTGCGCGCGTGTGTGTGTGCGTGCGCGCGCGCGCGGCTGACAGAGCTCGAGCGCGAGTAACAGGACTCAAGAGGCTGATTTTTAGGCACCTGTCTGGTGTTTTCTGTCTTTAATTTCTCATGGACGCGTTACTCCACCCTGTCTCCGTAGCAGAGCCATAGATGAATGGATGGAGCATGTTTTCGGTGAGCGCTGTCTGTTGTTTCTAGTTGATCGTGATGTAGTGCTAGTGAATCAACTGCACTGATACACCGCAGTTATGAGCGTTAAAGCGTCATTCAGTGGGGTAGTTTTGCCTTATTATACATTCTGAAGCAAATCTTTTATATAAGATGTCCATTTATTGTAATCATCGATCTTATTTTACCACTTAAGGCTGACTAATTGACTACGGGCTTTCCATTATTGGGCTGTAAGGTTTACCTTGGGTCTGACTAACGTTAACGTTAATTTGTCTGTTTAGACATTGAATAATGGTAATAGTGTATTCGCAAGGTTTTATTATAAAAATAAAATTATAAATATGATCACTACAATTACATGACTAAATATTGCAAATAAATATACAATTTAAATATAATTGGAATATATTAAAATGAATTAAATGTATTTAATTCAACATCTAATATGTAATTTAATAGTATTAGTATTTATCTAGTGTAATATGTATACAATTTAACTATATAATAATTGTTGTTTTATTGTTTATTTAAATTTTAAGTTTTAATATGCTGGTCATCTATAAGTAAGTATATAGCAATAATAATGCTAATTATTATTAATATATTTATATAGCAAAATACATTTAGGTTAAACTTATTGATTCATATATTTTATTTAAATATTAATGGATCTAGTTTAATATAACTATGTGATAACAACAATCCATAATAATAATAATTATTATTTAAAATGTAATTATTGTATGTACTTATATTTCACAATAAATATAGGTTATGTATATATTAGTTTCATTACATAAAAATTATATATATATAATACATAAATTATTATTAATTATAATTAAACATATATGAGATTTGTTTATTTGGCATGTGTTATGTTTGGATCCATATTAGGCAAATCTCTATTTAATGCTATAGTATTTTCTCAAAGGATATTCTGCACTTTCCTTCCCTTGCAGGTTTGTTGATAGACAGAGGATATGAGAGTTAATATATGAGCGTCTATAGTCACATGTATTTTGGTCTGTAGAGCTCTGCAGTCATGTTGGGTCAGTATGTCAGATGCCTCCACTGCTTACAGACGTTCAATGTTGATTTACATTAAAGCAGTGGTCCTGGAGCCAAACACTGCACATTTCGGATTAGTGCTCTTTATTATAGTTCAGCAGCTTTTCTTAATGAGCTGATGATATATATACAGTATCCGCAGCATTAAAAAGAGGTGAGATCCAAAGCATGCACTGCTGGGGTCTTCAAAGTCATGTTTATTTTCAGCAAAGCTTCCCACACACTAAAACAGAGACGCTTACAACCCTTTCACTGTTACGTTCAGTGTAATGTTCCACCTATAGAAGCCCTTTCTGTATTGGCCACGAATGGTTTTGTCATGCGAAGCCAGCATATGGCGTGACACTGCAGCGGGATCACCTGTGTTTACTGCAGTGTTCCCCGTGGAGCGAGTGTTCCCAGAGACCTGACGGGTTTCCTGGCTGTAGCTCCGCTGGGTTCTCATTAAGACGGTGGGGGGGGGAAGAGACACGGTGTGCGTCAGACATTAAAAACAGCGAGAACTGTGTGCTACTTTAAAAGACAATTACACTGTGCTGTGAGACCGATTAGCTGATATGCTTCCAATGCAAGTAAACAAGCCTTTATGAATGATATCATGGCTTGGAAAGGGTTTTGTCGGGAATTGGGATGTCACTGTTTATCTGCCTCTTTGTATAAAATCACTATCATAATCTTCAGATCAGCTGAACGAAATCTAGTCGTTTCTATGAAGAAGATCACATGGTGTTCGGTGGAAATGTGCTGTTTGACTCACATTTGTTTTCCTGGCATGTGTTTCAGAGAAACCCGTAGGACCCGTGGAAGATGGCCTGATGTTATGGCAATTTGGAAGAAGGACGTTCGCATTGGTTAGTACAGTTGCTGAACAAAAAGGAAATAGACAAATGTCTAAAACCACATAAACGCTAGCAGTCAATATATATTACATTTAACATTTATTGAACTTTTTTAAGTAATTGTTGAAAACTATTACAAAATTGCCATGATATAAAATAATCTCATGTTAATTAAAAACACTCAAAGTATTTTTATGCTGATTAAATCAATTTGTATTTATTTGTATTAAAAACAACATCACAGTAATACGTATCTAATGAAAATAACTATTGAGAAAAATAGGAATAGAAAAATTGAAATCAATTCCAGTGAAAATAATGCAATTATATGTATTTCTATATATTTTATACATTTGCAATATATACTTTTTAAATGTATTTTAGATTTTATATGTAACATTTATTGAATTTTGTTAAGTGATTGTTGAGGAATGATTACAACATAAGCATAAAAACATTATTTTGACATTATTTTCAAGATCATGATGCAAAAAAAGATCATGTTTATAACTGTAATTAAAAACTATTTAATATATGCTGATTAAACCCCTTTTTTATTAAAATAAATTACATTATTACAGTAATGAGAAACTAATTAAAATCACCTTTGAAAATAATGTTAATTTAAAAAATAAAAAGAAAGATGCTTAATTGTCATTAAAAATATAGACAGACACAATGCAAAAAATTGAATATCAATTCTTCTTTTTATTTGGGGTGAAATACGATGCTTTCTCTTGGGCAGTTACTTCTCTTTAACAGTAACCTAAACTGACACCCAGTCACATGATCAAGTGTAGACACCTCAAACAACCAGATAATCACAGCATTGAACAAAAGACCTGCTCTGTTAGTCCGCACTGAAGTTCTGCATTTAATATGTTTATTGTTAGCTCCAGGATTGTGTTTGAGCTGATGTCATCTGTTCTTCTCAGGTCTTGTTGCCTAGAAACCTTGATGACACCCTTCTTGTGTGATTGTTGCTGCTGCTCTTGGTTTCACTTGCACATAAACAAATCAAACTGGTTTCCATCCTCAAAAATAGTTAATTACTGCTTTAAAAAGAGGGTACAGTTTGTATTCCCTTCCTGTGACATCACTCATTGTTCCTTTATGCTCTCATCTACTGGTCCACAGAGATAACACAGACGCTTTGCTGCTATAGGGATGCTTACGTGAAGTGCACTACGTATTTGTGTGTGTGATTATTGGTAGGAAAAGGTAACGGATCCGCCAGTGACGTAAAGATTTGTCTCTTTGACCTTGTATAAACCACAGATCGTTTCTTGCCCTTGGGCGCCAGAGACAGTTACGTGTTTTATCTTTTTACAAACATGATCTGGCCGACTGGATGGAGATCACTTACATGCTAGTGCTCATAACTGAGGAGACATGAGCATGACACCTGCAGGTATTTTTCTTGTGTGATGAGCTTTGTGTTGAGCCTAGCTGTTGTAATACGCTAATGTTGAAAGTGAGAAGTCAGTTGTGTTGTAAGATTGTTTCCCGATTGTTGACTTTTTTGTGAGTGTTTAAGTGGTCAAGTACACAAACAGGAAGAATACACACGCCTCCGTGTATTAGTCACCGAGGTCATTTAAACAGTTTGTGGATGCTCTTTGTACTGTAACACACTTGTAC
This sequence comes from Oxygymnocypris stewartii, assembly GCA_003573665.1. Classification (NCBI taxonomy): domain Eukaryota; kingdom Metazoa; phylum Chordata; class Actinopteri; order Cypriniformes; family Cyprinidae; genus Oxygymnocypris; species Oxygymnocypris stewartii. Next base: position 394,048 of record QVTF01020069.1, read on the forward strand.
TGTAATTTCCATAATTGCTGAAATGTTTGTGAAGGAGCCCTTGTGAAAATTCAAAAGAGGGAAGCCGATTTGAACTGTTACAGTTTAATTAGAACCAAGAGTTTTGCGACTTTAGCCCATGTCATGCTAATGTACCTTTTACGCTAATTAAAAAAAATTAACATTTAGCAGATGTGCGCATTTAATTTATAGGATCAAAATATTTTGTCCACAAAAATGCTAGAATGAAAAACGTACCTCCCTCTAGCATTGTCTGCATCTGACTAGCATTAGCTAGTAGCAAATCAAGGTAGTTGTGACGTAACCTAAACACTATTAGCAATTTTTAGCCAAAGGATACTTTGGTTTTTATGCTAGAGTACGCGTGCAGTGTGTGCTGCATAAGTTTTGTTTTCAGGAGAGTAGTACACTTGTAGTGTACGTGCACAGACACATATTTCTTCTCTTATATGCTCAGTCCTCTTGAGCACCTTGAATTTGTTTGCGCTAATTAGTTTGTTTCTTTACGGCTGAAAAAAGCGAATGAGGTGGACAACAAACTACTGGAGATGCAACAATAATAGATCAAATAGTTAATTAGCACTTGTGTGAGGAGGTTAATTGATACTTGCAAAGAGATTTTATCAGTCATAATTCTGGAGAGAAATAGATTAAATTTACGTAATGTGTGCTGTATGCAGCTCTAGCAAAGAACACTTTGGCATGAAGTGTTTGTAAAAAGTGGAAAAATAGTTTAGGCTTAAGTGTTCACATAAAAGAATAAAGAATGCCCTTGGCTTAAGTGTTCATAAAAACCAAAGGATACTTTGACATTCAGTGTTCGCGTAAAAATAAAATAATTATTTGGGCTTAAGTGTCCGAAATTTTCGCACGTTGAAAAATAAATACGACCTTTACACACTGCCTCCGAAACTTTCGTCCGTCACAAAACATTCGGATCAGGTTCGATTTTCTGCGTTTTTGCATCTGTAGCATTCATATTAATAGGAAAGTATGAAGAATAGGAAAAAACGGAAAAACGCATGTGAAAATTTCGGACTCAGTGTGCAATGGCCTTAAGTGTTCGTGTAAAACCAAAGAATATTTTTGGCTTAAGTGTTTGGAAAAAATGAAGAATACTCTGGGCTTAAGCGTTTGCGTAAAAACAAATAATACTCTGAGGCTTAAGTGTTCATAAAATCGAAGAATACTTATGGAAGTGTTCATGTAAAAAGCAAAAAATACTTTGGGCTTAAGTGTTTGTGTAAAAAACAAAGAAAACACTAGGCTGAAGTGTTTGTAAAACCGAAGATAACTCTGGGCTTAAGTTAAGTAGTGTTCAACTTCCTGTTTGCAATATAACAGATTTCCAAAGTGAGCATTTTCTGGTATTACTACATCATCCACGGTTGGTTTAACAAGCCAAATTATGAGATTGACATGATTAACTGCATCAATGAGGAGGAAACCAGCTTTTTATACTTTTGAATCAATGTATGTCTGCTTTATAAACCCAGAACACAATATGCTGATTTATAGAACGTATAATGCAACGTCAAGAAATTCTCCTCAGAACCAAATAGCTTATTTCAAAAAACCTATTCAGCAAAGAACTGGGTAACATGTTTGTTTGTTTTGTTACTTGAACCATGGAAGTACCTAGTAGTAGTTTTTTGGAATTTAGGGAAGTTTTATGTGACTTTATACCTTATGCACCAGTTTGTGTGCCGGGGGCAAATGTGGGAACGGAGTGTAAACTCATCTGGTGCATCTCTGGGTGTGGAAACTGTTCAATTATTAATGGTTGATGACGGTTGTAGCACCTGAGATAAATGAGGAAACAATTCTCATGTTTCACAAAGCCATAGCAGTCCACGAATGCATAAATGATTTACCAGTCTACTCTGGGAAACTGTTGAATGGTTAGCTTTAATGAAGATAAGTCACTCTCCTTGTCTGCTTCTAGTCACCTTGCTCAACCAAAAAATGTAGAAGTGATTTTCTTGAAGTTGTGGTAAAGATTCTGTGGTTTTCCTGTTAAAACCTGTAATCGTGTTTTGTGTAAAACTAAACAAGGTTTTTCCACATTCCCCTGCTATAGTGTGGCAGTTTCTATGGTGTTTTAGGTGGTTGTCTACCCTAAGATAGTTATATATTTAGTTCTGTAGATGTGGCTCGGGTCCCTCCTTCAGTGTAATAGGATTTATCACCATCTTATTGTCCATCAGGCAATTGTTAGTTTGATCATTATTGCTGTCAGAAGCACAACCAGTGTGGGATGGGGTCACAACCTTTTTGTGAGGGAGGGCTCCCTGAAGGGATATAATGATCTCAACTTCTCAAGGGCTACTTTTTTGATTTACTCTAAATAAATAAATATATAAAATGATAAATATCATTTTATTTATCATTGTCACATATACATACAGATGTAAAAACACAGCGAATCAGACTAATCTACTCCACGCATTCACACAGAGACACAGAACATGCAGAATTATTAGCGACATGCGCTGACTAGCTGCTGAAGCATTTATTTCTGTTGTGTGATGGGATGTTAGATTCATCCGTATTGAGTAAAAATGTCCAGAGCTTATCATCATTATTAACATAATTTTTATCATAATCTCGATATGATATCGTTTATCATCTGGCGCTAATTCTGGCTATTTATAGAACGTGCTTGGCGGGCGACTCAGAGACTCCATGTGGGCTACCAGGTGCTCGCGGGCACCACGTTGGTGACCACTGATCTAGAGTCTCACTCATTTGGTAAGTCTTGTGTAGTTCCAGTTCCTCTTTGGCTCTTTTGGCTGTGAGCGGGACGTTTAGCAATACTTGAGAAGAAATCTGGAGTGTGATGTGACTGCGGTGCAACACAACTCCAGCCAGCTTGTTCGGGACGTGATATAATGTGACCCTCAGCAAAAATATAAACTGGATCCAAGCTCAGATTCCCAAATTTGGATCGATTCAGATAGATTATGTTGTAATGGTTAATGTTTCACATCACCGTGATGTTACAGTAACACAAAGAACGTCGCCCATGTTGAACAGTAGAGCATTAGGTCCATCATCTGAGTTCAGAGAGTTCAGTTATTCAATCTAGGACTGCAGATAATTATTATTTTTATTGTCGACTAATCTATTGATTATTTTTAAATTAATCGATTTATTATTTTCTCATCAGTTGATGAGTTCTTTAGTTAAACTATCAATAAATAACAACAGTAACTTCTGCTATTAATCTTTTATTTTATTCAAACTTTTTTTAATAATGAATACTTTACAAAAAATATATAACAACAACAAAGAAAAAAGAAGGAAAGAAAATAACAATAAATAAATAAAGATAATATAACAAGAAAAGATAAAAAATAATAATAATAACAACAACAAAGAAAAAAGAAGGAAAGAAAATAACAATAAATAAATAAAGATAATAACAAGAAAAGATAAATAATTAATACAAAAAATAATTAATAAAAAAGAAAAAGGAAGAAAGAAAGAAAGAAAGAAAGAAAGAAAGAAAAAGAAGAAAGAGAATTACAGGGCAGTGATGGTCAATAGAAATGCAGATTATGGTGCATTCACAGTTACTGTTAGGTCTGACAGCAGTTGCTCACAGGTGAGAGACTTGAAAGGCATTTAGGAAAACAACACGTAGCTCAAAACAGCGCGTCTCTGTCAGCGGCACACGCAGTCTTTCTGTCAGAGCATCTGACGGCGAGCTGCATTAAACTGAAACTAAACTATAGGCTTCTAAATTTTATGAGTTGTTAAAGCCCTTCATAGAAAGCTTGTCACATGTTTAGAACAAAGTGTATTATGCACTTTCTCTGCAGCAGTTCAGTCTGTGTCCTCCTCTCTATAGATATTTTTTTTGGATGCGCTCGTATCAAACTCGATATTAACGGAATTGTTTATACTGAATGGCTTATAAAAATATATTGATATATCGTACAAACTCGATATACCGCCCAGCCCTAACTAAAGGTCTATCCCATCACAGACTCATTTTCATTAGCGTTACTCTCCACCTGTAGCTGGTGAGTGGTGAGCGCACTGGCGCCGTTGTCCTGTGGCAGCCGGCACATCATCCAAGTGGATGCTGCACACTGGTGGTGGTTGAGAAGAGACCCCCTCCCCCCCACATGATTATAAAGCGCTTTGGGTGTACAACAATACACAATAAAGCGCTAAATAAATGCATCATTCATTCATATTCAATATGGCGCCTAACCTGAATAAGGTCTATGCCAGGGGTTGGCAAGTAAGTTTGGCATCGGGCCCAAAAAACATTTCGCCACTAGATGACGGGCCAGAACATAGTCAAAGAATAATTTAAGAAATGAATCCATGAAAAATGCAACTAATCTAATCTTCATTCACCAACTTGCAACACGCCTGGTTAAAACACACATTAAACGCAGAATGGATAAAAATAACAAAAAAATAAGAGGACTTGAATAAGCCCATTAATGGCATGTTTGAGTCATGCTCTTAACGAACTATGTTTTATTTCCTCTTTTCAAATTGTAAATAATAAATGTCTATTATTTTTATTTGCTTGTTACACAATGGAGCCTAACTTATTGTAATAATAATTTGAGGTAGTCTACTTTTACACTCAGAAATATTAATTGGCATCCTCACGTACTAAACTGCGTTTGTTTTAATTGTTTGCGTGCTGGAGGTATGCTATTATGTCGTGTGCAGAGTGAGAGAAAAGGGCATTATCAAAGAGTCTAAAGAGGAAAGTTGACAGTGAAAATATGGCATACAAAGAAGAATGGAAAAGACAACTATATGGTTCTCCCACCTAGTTTTGTGAACGCTAAAAAAGCCGATGTGTCTTATCTGCAACGAAGTGATCAACAGACTCTTTTGAATGCCTTTCAGAACGTTTCAAATTAAAATTTGAACTTTTGTTTAAAATGTTGTACTTTAATTTTGAAGGCAAAATCAAGATGCATTGATTGTGAGTAATAGTGATGGGAAGTTCAGATCATTTTACTGACTTCAACCTTTGAGTCTCGTTCAGCAACATGAACAAATCTTTCTTTTGAGTCATTTCATTAATTTCATTCATTTTAGCAAAATGTTACTTCCCAAACACATCTACTACTTATGCAAACGTTGATCAGACTACAAACAATACAAAACTATAATGCTATAAGAAACAGAAAAGATGAATTCATCGTTTACCTGGGTCTTTGATCTATGATTAGCTCACGTCACCTCTTATCTGACAAGTCTTCGGGTTTGAGTCGTTCGTTTAATACGTGACAGCCCCATAAACTTAACCAATGCAGTCTGAGCCGGAAATAGAATTGATTACATGAATCATGTCAAATATTACTATTATTAATATTAAAATACTAAACTATAATGTAAATAAAATAAAAATATATTATATTTAGTTCATAATGTTGAATCCAGATACAGATTTTTCTTAAAGACTGATATGTCAGGGTCGTTATCTCTGCTGTTTATACCTTTATGTGTAAAACCTTTTTAATTACCTAAAAATGAAAGAGCAACTTCAGAGCAATACAAAATTCCTCTGGGCTTTTCCAAAAGCAAGACCTGTGTTTATAATGCCAGACGCATCACCAACTTCTGAGTGAAGAGCTGGTAAATGATTAGGAGTAGCTTTTGATGCTAATAAGCATAAGCCCTGCAGGCGATGAAATGAAATGGATTGTTCCACAGGCGGGACAATCCCAGACATGTGTAGGCTACGTCTGCTACACACCACCAACCTCGCTGCCCAACAGAAAGCCGGCACCTCAGACTGTGCATTTCATGCTTTGACGGTCTAGTTAATGACTCTGTGAAGTTAGAGTTGAACCTAATGCCTGAACGATTGTTTGTGCCGCTCGAAGAATGACATTGCAAACAGGCAATGGCACTGCGAGGGCCATGGAGAGGAGGTTGGAACCCACGCTCGAAATCACCCGGACAAGGTAGAGGGATGTATACTGGAAGAGCTGGATTACATGGAAACGTCTGATTTCAAAGAATCAATGATAGCTTCTCACTTACACTCTTTCTATTTTTAATTCCCTCGTTTGCTGAGTGATATTCACTGATGATCTCACAGACATCGCTCTCGGGACGTCGCTGTTAGTGGCTTTGGAAAATATCAAGCCCATTTATGGTTGCTTCGAAATTGAGTAAGAGGAGATTATGAGGAGTATCGGTTTAGTGGACAAACAGATACTGGAATCTGCACATTAGGATTTGGTTTTGGGTGCATGTTGTTATGAATGTTCACAACTGTTGTGTTTTTTTAATGGAAATGTTCTTGATAGGTGCCTCTGATCTTATTAATAGTTTACTAAAGTTAACTTCTCTTCCGCTGTAGAGGTGGAACGACACGTTCGAGCCAACGACCGCGACTACAATGAGAGGTTCAGCTATGCTGTAAGTCTGTTAATGCCTTTTATTATAAAATGTGTTATGGATATGAAAAGCAAGTCATGTCCTGCTGATGTTTTACTATTAGAACAAATCTTAATGGTTTCATAATGTGACAGCGTGTTTTTAAATTTCATTTGAAGAACTAACTCATTGGACTCATTTGTGAAATATGACCAGAATGTATTTATGTATGGATCATACCATTATATGTGGAACGGTTCATATCTGAATGGTTTTGCATTAATATGCAGATGGATTCATTCTGTTCATGTTTTGTGAACGGGGACATTTGACTTTATAATATGTGTTCATTTTAAATGTCAAGTTTGGGGTCAGCAAGATTCTGTTTATTAAAACAAATAACAGTTGTTCAAAAGGAACATTAAAGACATTTATAAAGTTACAAAACATTTATATTTCAAAACAATTGCTGTTCTTTTGAACTTCAAAAGAAAAACATAAAGCCTTTATGTATAATACAATTATTCATGATATGCATGTACAATGCATCATAAGGTGAATTACAAGGCATAATTAATGCATTAAAACTACTTTTATAATGCATTGTACATAAAGGCTTCAAGTAAAGTGTTACTAAAAATGTCTTAAATACATCATAGTTTCCACAAACATATTGGACAGCATAAGTGTTTTCAATATTATTTGATAATAAATGTTTCTTGAGCAGCAAATCAGCATATTAAAATTATTTCTGATGATCATGTGACACTGAAGACTGGAGGTATGATGCTGAAAATTCAGCTTTGATCAGAGGAAAAAATTAGATTTTAACATTCAGTTATTTTAAATTGTCATAATATTTCACATTATTCCTGTTTTTATTGTATTGTTTGATGAAATAAATACAGCCTTGATGAGCATAAGAGACTTCTTTTTAAAACTCCTTTGACCAGTGGTGTATTTAGCACTTTGGTCAACTTCTGTTGTTCTAAAAAACTTTGTATTCATTTGTCAAAGTCAGAACTATTATTATTATTTTTCATATGTGTATTTCTTCCCCAGGACAATCGCATCAAGACAGCAAAATACAACGTTTTCACCTTCCTGCCCATTAACTTGTTCGAACAGTTCCAACGTTTTGCGAACGCCTACTTCCTAGTGCTGCTGATACTGCAGGTTTGCCAGCCTTTAAAAGTCACTTGTGAAATTACAAGATCAGTGTACTGAAGAGAAATCTGGAGGCTCATTTATAAGTTTGATCCTGCATTTCATGGTGCCTAATTAAAAGTGACAAAAAATCATGATCTATGACGTTTGAAACTGAAAATGTCAATCCAAACCTTTTTTCTGTTGAACACAAGAGAAGATATCGTGAAAAATTACTTTGATTGTAAGGACACAAATAGTCCAAAACATCTTTTGTGTTCCACAGAAGCAAGAGTAAATGATGACAGAATGATCACTTTAATGTTGTACAACACTAACACTCTGTGTGCTCCAGTTAATTCCAGAAATCTCCTCTCTTTCGTGGTTCACCACCATTGTGCCTTTGGTGTTGGTGTTGGCTATCTCAGCTGTCAAAGATGCTACTGATGACTTTGTGAGAATCTACTCTTGTCCTGTTGATCTTTACGACTCTGAATGCTGAGTTTACTGCTTGAAATAAGCTGAGCTGATGTTTGCTGTGATTGATCTGTTTTGGATTCCAGTTCCGCCATAAAAGTGATCAACAAGTCAACACCCGGCAGTCTCAGGTACTCATCAAAGGAAAGTAAGTGCATTTATGCCACGTATCAGCATTTTCTGCTGCATCTCTCGCTGCTGAGATACAATTATTGAACTGTAAATGCTTTAAGAGATGTTTGGGAAATATAAAATGATTTGTGATGGAACAAACACAATCTGTTTCAGATTGCAGAGTGAGAAATGGATGAATGTACGAGTGGGTGATATCATCAAACTGGAGAACGATCAGTTTGTTGCTGTAAGTGTTAATCTTTTCCTAATACACTATAACCAAACAGGCCAACGTTAATATAGCTAATATAATACATATAGCAGATATGGCAATCACATCATGTGCATTGTACCAACCATAATCCAAAAAATCAAACAATATCATAAATATCAGTCCAAAGGTTATGAGCAGATTTAACCCTAATTTACAAACTAATTGTCAAAAACTACTCTGATACTGATTCATATTTAATAGGTGAAAAAATTGTCAAGATCCAGACTCATTTCATTAAGGTCAAACTCATTCGTTTTAGATTCATTCATTTATTTTGGAATTAAATAATTATAAAAGCTGGTACAAAAAACATTATTCTATTTAATTAAATGTAATATATATATATATATATATATATATATACAGTGCTCAGCGTAAATGAGTACATCCCCTTTGAAAATATTTTTTTTAAACAATATCTCAATGAACACAACAACCATTTCCAAAATGTTGACAAGACTAAGTTTAATATAACATCCGTTTAATTTATAACATGAAAGTAAGGTTAATAATATAACTTAGATTACACATTTTTCAGTTTTACTCAAATTAGGGTGATGCAAAAATTAGTACACCCCCACAACAAAAACTACTAAATCTAGTACTTTGTATGGCCTCCATGATTTTTAATGACAGCACCAAGTCTTCTAGGCATGGAATGAACAAGTAGGCGACATTTTGCCAGATCTATTTTTCCATTCTTCAAGAATGACCTCTTTTAGAGATTGGATGCTGGATGGAGAGTGATGCTCAACTTGTCTCTTCAGAATTCCCCATAGGTGTTCGATTGGGTTCAGATCAGGAGACATACTTGCACTGAATCACTTTCACCCTGTTCTTCTTCAGAAATCCAACAGTGGCCTTAGATGTGTGTTTAGGATCATTGTCATGTTGGAAAAGTGCACGACGACCAAGGGCACGGAGTGATGGTAGCATCTTCTCTTTCAGTATAGAGCAGTACATTTGTGAATTCATGATGCCATCAATGAAATGCAGCTCCCCGACACCAGCAGCACTCATGCAGCCCCACATAAGGACACTGCCACCACCATGTTTCACTGTAGGCACCATGCACTTTTCTTTGTATTCCTCACCTTTGCGACGCCATACAGTTTTGAAGCCATCAGTTCCAAAAACATTTATCTTGGTCTCATCACTCCAGAGTATAGAGTCCCAGTAGTCTTCATCTTTGTCAGCATGGGCCCTGGCAAACTCTAGGCGGGCTTTTTTGTGCCTGGGCTTTAGGAGAGGCTTCTTTCGTGGACGGCACCCATGCATGCCATTCCTCTGCAGTGTACGCCGTATTGTGTCACGGGAAATAGTCACCCCAGTTTGGCTTTCTACTTCTTTAGATAACTGCAGTGAACTTGCATGTCGATTTTCTTCAACCCTTCTCATCAGAAGACGCTCTTGACGAGGTGTTAACTTCTGTGGACGACCTGGACATCTCTGTGAGATGATGGTTGCAGTTCCATCTTTTTTAAATGTTTGTACCACTTTTGCTACAGTATTCTGACTGATAAGTAAAGCTTTGCTGATCTTCTTGTAGCCTTCACCTTTCTTGTTTAAAGAAATTATTTTCTTTCTCAGGTCTTTTGACATTTCTCTTCCATGTGGTGCCATTGCTGACAGCATGACATGGGAAGGGGTTTTCTTTAAGTAACACCCTTTTATAGTCAACTGTCACCTGTGTAATGAATAATTAGACTCACCTGTGGTTGAATTCTTGTTAAATTAGACATTTGTAGTCAAAAATTTAGCTTTGCTCCAGAGACTTTCAGTGGGGTGTACTCATTTTTGCATCACCCTAATTTGAGTAAAACTGAAAATGTTGTTCTCTAAGTTATATTATTAACCTTACTTTCATGTTATAAGTTAAACAGATGTTATATAAAACTTAGTCTTGTCAACATTTTGGAAAATGTTTTTGTGTTCATCGAGATATTGTTTAAAATGTTACTTTTCAAAGGGGGTGTATTCATTTATGCTGAGCACTGTATATATAAAAAAAGTTTTTTATGTTCTTTTTTTCTCATCCTTCTAAAATCTAGGAAGATGTGTGTGTGTGTGTGTGTGTATATATATATATATATATATATATATGTGTATAAAAAAAAATCTTTTTGGGGGGGGGGGGGATTTGTTATATTTGACATTTTTTGTCTTTTCCTTTTTTCCTTGTTAAAAGTTCTAAAGTGATTAGCAGAAATGTAATTTAACATTTTTTAGTCTTGGAAAGGTAGATCTCAAAATTGCACCAAATTTCATAAAATGTCCAAACCTCTTACCATATTGTTCAGTTGGCTGCCGCTGACAACCAGCCAGGAGTAGAATAAAATAAAGCCATACAAACCTTGGTCCCTAAATAAAACAACCATGCCATCAAATTGACACTAATAGCATAGACATTGCATGGATTTTGTTGATCTCAATATGACTAGCACTATCTGTGGACTTTAGCAGGTAAGAGCACTGTACGGTGAAGAACTATCTGGAGTACATTTGTCATGATTTATGAGACATTGAGCGTCTCTTCTCTCTGCTGTCTACAGGCGGATCTTCTCCTCCTTTCTAGCAGTGAGCCCTATGGACTGTGCTATATCGAGACTGCAGAGCTTGATGGGTGAGAAGTTTTCTGTGAAATGTGTGGCAGTGCTAAAATCACAGGCCCCACTTCCCTTTGGACATGAGCTTCTTTTATGCTATCGACTCTTTCCAACAGAGAGACCAACCTGAAAGTGCGCCAAGCTTTGACTATAACCTCAGACCTCGGGGACGATGTTGAGAAGCTTGCAGACTTTAATGGTAAAGCTTTTCTTCAAACACACGATTAGTGCACCATCAACAGAAATGAACATGAGTGAACATAAACACTTATTGTATCCGTCACATTGATCAGATTGATCTGTGTGGCTTCGTCTCGCAGGGCCTATGGTATGCTTGAGCATATCTTTCAAAGCTGTCAAGAAGCGTTTGTAATGAGATTTGTAGTGTTTTCACTTGAATTCCATTAAAGTTAATGTAGAGTATAGCCGCTGCATGCTTGAAACTGAATGATAATGTTTTTGTCGGTTGTTACGTAGAAGCACTATTGCTAGTGTTTTTATTAGGGGTTAGGGATTTAGGGACTACATTGCTAATGCTAGACATGAATGATCAAAATGTTCAAATTATCTGGCTTATTAGTAACGTTATTACTTTAGTGAGTGGACTTGCAATTTTAGCATGGGAACGATAAAACAGACAGCAAAAAGTCCCTGTAAAGTATCCAAAGAATCAGAGGATATAGAGGCTTTTGGTCAATTTTTTTTGGACATTATTTACCACTTGGAACCAGTGCTATTTAAATATTATCTATATAAAGTTATAGTAGTTTTTTAAAGAAATTAAATGAGGGTAAAATTTGCTGTATTCATTTATTTTTATTAGTTAGGATCTTTGTTTTTGCTTTAGCTTAATTCTATTAAAATGAATTTCAGTTAGCTGCCAAGGTAATATTTCAAATTTGTATGTTTATTAATTTATATATTTAATTTTGTCAAATTTTTACATTACATTTTTTTTATCAGCTGTATTTAAATTGATGAAAATGTTTTAGTTTGAGTTAATAACAACACTGCCTGAAACACCCTAGCAACACCTTAGCAAACATCATTTTTAGTTTTATTGTTGTTGTTTGTTTCTTTTTGAATGCTTTCATTCATTTAAAATTATTTTTTTTATTTAAGTTTTAGTGTTAGTAATTTTAGCACTTATTTAATTTCAATTAGTTGCCAATGAAACATTTGTAATTTTTCAATTACACTTTTTTGTGCAAATGTAATCCGGTTTGTGTCAGTACATTGCCCAGTGCAAAGAAAAAGAAGTAATGGGAACCTGGTATTTCTATATCCTTTTTTCATGAGTCTAATAGACATGAACAAGTTATTTGAAAAACATCTATGACCTTTGAAACATAGTCTAGTCTTCATGCTCTATGTTGAGTATGGTTTCACTAATAATGCATGCTTGGATATGGATGCTTTATACATTTGAATAAAGTATCCATATTTGTCCATGCCCATATTTATTAGGGTATTAAACACTTGAAAAGTATTAATTTAAGGTATATTTAGAACTGATAAAAATGTGCGATTAATCACGAGTTAACTTATGACTATCATACAATTAATCACGATTTAAATATTTTAATCGATTGACAGCCCTAATATTTATAATATATTTGAAACAGAGATTAGTTGCTACTACTCTTTTTGTTGACACGATGACCTTTCCCACACGGATAATCTGCAGCGAGTTGTTATCTGCTAGCTGGTTTGCGTTTATATGCATCATCATTCTTTTCGGATTGTGTTCCAGGAGGTAAAAATGTCAGGGTTAACACATGTAACAATGAAAAGCCGAAGCTATTGATAAACCAAAAATAATTGGACACTATTTGCTTCTGAATGAATGTCATTTTCATCTTCCTGTTACGTGTCTCCCAGGGGAAGTCATCTGCGAGCCACCCAACAACAAACTGGACAAGTTCATAGGGACTCTGTACTGGAAAGATAACAAGTACCCACTGGACAATGAGAAAATGCTCCTGAGAGGCTGCGTTCTCCGTAACACTGAGTGGTGTTTCGGCTTGGTTATCTTTGCAGGTACGTCTCTTCAATACTCCGTTAATTGTCCTAGCAGAATGGCATTTTCACGGACGATTGATTAGCTGTGTTGAGTAGTTGCTCCTCGGAGACTTGTTGAATGGCTCGTCTGTAATTAACATGATGAACTACGCACACCATTATCTCTTCTGAGATGAGCTATGTTCTGTTCTGGGTTTTCTGCTTCTCCGTCAGGACTTCAAACCAAGCTGATGCAAAACTGTGGGAGGACGAAGTTCAAACGGACCAGCATCGATAAACTGATGAACACCTTAGTTCTGTGGGTGAGTGTGTGAGCGGCATGCTGGGATTGATCAACATGTGGCATCTCACTTACTCATGCCGGCAGACTTTCAAAAGGGTAGTTCATTTTGTTATTGTAAAGGGTTACACATGTGTATGAAATATGATGCAATATTATTGTTTTTTCCAGATCTTTGGATTTCTCATCTGTATGGGGATCATATTGGCTATAGGAAACACTATTTGGGAGCAGAAAGTAGGCAGCAACTTTTGGGAGTATCTTCAGTGGAAGGAGCTTGCCATCAATGCAGTCTTTTCTGGCTTCCTGACCTTCTGGTCCTACGTTATCATCCTTAACACTGTCGTACCCATCTCACTATATGTTAGGTAGGTCAGACTACACAGTGTACTGGCAAACTAGTTTGATTCAGGAACCAGAATTTACATTGAACATCAAGCGGCAACCCAATATAATTTGCTTAAAGGAGTCATCAGATGCCCATTTTCCAGAAGTTGGTATGATTCTTTAGGGTCTTCATGAAAAGTCTGTAACATACTTTGATTCAAATGTCTCAATGGTAGTGTAAAACAACACCCTTTTACTTAGTCAAAAGCACTGGGTGAATTTTTATAATTATATGGTGGTTATGTACACACACTGCAACACACATTTATGTTCAAACACCATGTAAAAGTGAATTTTGCATCTGATGTCCCCTTTAAAAAATGTCGACAAAAATGTCCCTAAAATGAAATATTGTATATGTGTCATGTATGGAAGCCCATTTCCACCACATACAAATACTTTGGTAAATTATAATGGTAGCTTAAAAAGTAGAAAGAATGAGATCAAATGTTGTATGATTTTCTGATGTCACAATTGTGACTTTTTATGTCATAAGTTCTGCTTTTTATGTTATAATTGTGACTTAACCTCTCATAATTTCAACTTTGTATCTCATAATTATGACTTGATGAATCAAAATGATGAGATAGTCATTATGACATAAAAGTCATAATTATTCATTTACATTTATCAGATGCTTTTATCCAAAGCGACTTACAGTGCATTCCGGCTATACAGTTTTTTGTCAGTATGTGTGTTCCCTGGGAATTGAACCCACAACCTATTGCGCTACTAACGCAAAACTAAAATGTCATATGTTGACATTATACAATATTTATGACTTTATATAATTATGATAAAATTATATATTTATTATTTACATTTATTTAATAATTTCAATCTTCTCAATTGGCTTTTGTCACAATTATGACTTTTATCTCATACTTTTGAATTTCTATGTAATAATGTAGACTTTATCTCACTATGACTTAATATGTGATCATTTAGATTTTTATCTCATAATTGTGTTTGAGTGTCTCATAGTTTAAACCTTTTTTTTGTCATTCTTTATTCTTTTATGTTTTTCTAATGTGCTTCCATTGCTTATGAGCCCTGAACTGCGAGGTAAAGTGTGTTAGCCTAATTGAGAATATATGGAGAACAAAATTACAGAGAGGGGATTGACAACAATTTTTCACAATACCTTTAATGAAAAAAACAAAACAATAACAAGACTTTTTTTTCACCTTGTGATTTTCTTCTATTTTGCAGTTCAGGGTTTTTATAAAGCACCAAAACGAAGTCTTAGTCAGTCGCATGAATCTTATTTTATTACAGTGTAGAGGTTTTGCGGCTGGGCCATAGTTACTTTATAAACTGGGACAGACGAATGTACTACAGCCGTAAGGACACTCCTGCCGAAGCACGGACCACCACCCTCAATGAGGAGCTGGGCCAGGTGGAGTTCATCTTCTCAGACAAAACAGGCACCCTCACCCAGAACATCATGGTGTTTAATAAGTGCTCCATCAATGGAAAGACCTACGGTATGCTTGAACACTTCCTGTTATACATCCACACTTATAGACATGTGGGTATATTTATTAATGGCTATGGGTTTATTTTATTTTTTTGTCTAGGTGATGTTTATGATGAGTTTGGACATAAAGTGGATATTAAAGAGGTAATGAAACCAATTGTTGTTTTTTTATTATATGTAAATGTATTATAATAAACTATTATTATTACAGTTAAAAAACATACAAATATTCTAAAAACAATTTTTTTGATATATTTTAGACTATAAAAAAGTATTTATAAAGCAGACATTGTCCAGTCTGGTGTAGTATTTAGCAGTCACGCTTGTCTCTGACTCTTGTAGAAAACACCATGTGTAGATTTCTCCTTCAACCCACTGATGGACCGGAAATTCCTGTTTCCATGACAGCAGCTTGATTGAGGCCATCAAGCTGGAACAGCCTCTGGTGCAGGAATTCTTCCGTCTGTTAGCGCTCTGCCACACCGTCATGCCAGAAGAGAGAAATGAGGGTAAACTGGACCACAAACACCTTAAATATCTTCATATCCCAGTAGCACTTTTGTTGTAAATGCAGCTAAAGAATTTGACCAAAATACCTCTGAAATGAATTGTTCAAGGGGAGCTGGTGTATCAGGCACAATCTCCGGATGAAGGAGCCCTGGTTACTGCTGCACGCAACTTTGGCTTCGTATTTCGCTTCAGAACGCCAGAAACCATCACTTTATATGAGATGGGTCAGGCGGTCACCTATCAGCTACTGGCCATCTTAGACTTCAACAATGTACGGAAGAGAATGAGCGTTATTGGTAGGTTCTGGTTGTATTTTTCATCTCTCATTAGTTGTATTATATGATATTTTAAATATTTGCATGTCTTTTCATTTTAAACACAGTCACAGTCTAGTATTTGTCATACCTTTAATATTTCACAAAAGCTATGAATCATCCCTGACGTATTTCTTTTTATGGGTCTGTATGCATAATTCATGCTTTCACATTGAGGAATCAATAACTGTCCAGTCTGTTGAAACTGTTTTATTGTATACTTAGACATTTATAAGTAGCACTCTTATTTCCTGTCTCTTCCGCAGTGAGGAACCCAAAGGGACAGTTAAAGCTTTACTCAAAAGGAGCCGACACAATACTCTTTGACATGCTGGACCCGTCTAATGAAGAGCTTATGTTTACTACCTCAGAGCACCTTAATGTAAGTCTCTATTGCTAAGCCATCCTTCCCTTTCTGGGGTAAAAACTGATTATTTGGATGCAGTACCTTGGTAATACAATGTTTTTTGGATGTAATACCTTGGAAATGCCATATTTTGGGGCATTTACCATGGTAATAAGTCAAGTCACCTTTATTTATATAGCGCTTTTAACAATACAAATTGTAACAAAGCACTGCACAATATCAAAATAGGCAAATTGTGTCAATAATGTAAAATGACAGGATTTAACACTCAATTATACAATTACTAATACCATGTTTTTGGATATTATACCATGGAAAGATCATGCTTTTAGACATTTACCATGTTAATACCATGGTTTTTGGCTATGCAGCACCATGGTTAAACTATTTTTGCTTATGTACTTTGCAAATATAATCTTATTTGGACACAGTGTCATTGTAAAACCATGTTGTTTGTCATTTTCCATGGTAATATATTGTTTGATCAACATGTACTGTGATGAAACTATTTAATTTAGATGCAGTGTCATGATAAAACCATGTTGTTTGACATTTACCATGGTAATACTACGTTTTTGGATGTGATAGCATAGAAAGACCATGTTTTAGGCATTTACTGTATTAATACCATGGTTTTGGGCTATATAATGTGGTACTATCATGTTATTTGGATGCAGCACCATGGTAAACCATGTTTTTTTACTCATGTACTGTATTAACACAATGTTATTTGTATACATTAACATTGTAAAACCATGTTATTTAGCATTTATTATTTGTTGTTTCCATATGTACTGCAGTAGTACTATGTTATTTGGTTGCTTTAGCATGGTAAAACCATGTTATTTGGCATTTACTATAATAATACCATCTTATGAATGCGATAACATGGAAAGGCCATGTTTTGAGGCATTTACTATGGAAATACAATTGTATTTGGTCATATACTGTAGTAATAATGTGATGTAGCTGTTTGGTAAAACCTTACTGTCAGGCATTTATAATGGTAATACAATGTTATTTAGATGATATACCATGGTAAGATCATGTTCCAGGGCAGGGGTGTCAAACGCAGTTCCTGGAGCCCTCCAGAGTTTAGTTCCAACCCTGCTCCAACACTCAAACCATGTAGTTTTCAATTGAGCCTGAAGGACTTGATTAGCTGGATTAGGTGTGTTTAATTAGTAGGGGTGTAACGATACGCGTATTTGTATTGAATGTTCGGTACGAGGCTTTCGGTTCGGTACGCATTACAAACCGAACGTTGGACTAATCCTATTATGTTTGGAAAATAAAAGAGCTTAAAGTGCGTGAAATATCAGTACCACTGCGCTCAACAACGCAGCCTGCTCCAAAGCATCTGCTCCATACAGCGTTGCAGAGCCGCGGCACATTGTAGCAGGAGTCATTGTACTGATCACAGAGAGGCGGATTCAATGCGAGCGGTTCTGGTGTAGAGCCTGGTTTATACACGCCGTGTCAGCATGAGCGCGAAGATACACGCAGCGTGCAGCAAAAATGATGCGAATATTGAGGAAATGACAGCGGATGGAGGATTTGGTTATCATGCTCAATTAAAGCAAAAGTCAGTTTCTTAAAACCAGAGAAGGTGAACATGTTGATATTCTTGTGGAAAAAATGCAAGCATGGTCACCGACAGCCAGTTGTTTTGCTTTTCTGTTTGTTTTCATTTTAAAAAGCTTATCTTTGCTGTTTACCTCACGTTAAGGCTTTCTTTTATTTATTTCTTTTTATTCCTCAGTGTTTGCTAAATGTTCTGTAATTGAATAATCTGCATATAATACTGCATGTGGTGTTTGCCATGCCTCATCGTATTAGTTTTTGTTTATAGATGATGTAAGCTATGTCATTGTAGCCTGCTGTTTTATTGTTGTTGTGCTTTTTATTTAAGAATAACAAAGAATCCGTCTTTTGTTTTAGTAAGTGAAAGGTGAATAGATGTAAGCAAAACAGACAATTATATTTTCTTGTAAAATGTGACTAAAGATCGCAAATTCAAAAGCGAATTCAAAAGCCTCAGAAGTCCGGTTTATAATAGAGCAAAATAGGAATTCCCCTTCACAAAAGTCATATCACAAATAATACTAATGACGAAAGAGAACTTTAGTTAGAATATAACTATAAATATAAACTATGAGACAAGTTCATCAGCGTGCATTGATTTATCCGATGTTATAAAATAAATAAATAAAAAATAATAATATTGTGTGTGCTTGTGTGTTAGTCGCCAAAGAGCGACCAGTGGGAAGAATGAGTCTAGAGCCATGATTTTGGCATTTCCAATTAATGTAGGCCTGTTACATTCTCATTTTTATTAGGCCTATTATTATTATGAAGTTACTTTAATAATTAAATTAAAAGTAGCCTACAATTAATTTGCCCAGCAAAGATTACTGCATAACTGAAGCGCTGCGATTATAAGGTTAGGCCATTTACTCCTCAATTAAAATGTTTTTTTTTTTAAGATCTTTTAAAACAGGTCTATTAGGCTTCCTACAATCAATTATAGTCCTATAATTAAAATATTAACACTGCGATCATCAATAAAAATCACTGAAATAAAAGACTTTCAAAAACAACCTGTTTAACACATAATACGCTTCTTCTCTTTTTTCACTATGTACGGAGATGAATATTATGGGAATAAATGAAAACAGCTATAGGCTATACCGTCATCAGCACATGTTAAAGTAGATTCGTTACTCTTTGTCTCTGAGAGAATAGGCGGTGTCAGATGCTGAAAGCTCCGTCGTTTTTACTTTCACTTTTTGCTAATAGTGAATTGACTGAGATTAAGAGGTTCACCGGCATAAATCTTGCACAAAGTTTGCAGTGCAAACCCTGGTGAAAACGTGTGCTTGTGTGATATCCATTGGCTCGCCTTCATAGTTTAAAACAGAAATATTTCCAACATTGCGACGTAACCATTCGCCCCGCCCCCCGTATCGAAAACGTACCGAACTGTGACACCACTGTGTCGTATCTGACCGAACCGTGAATTTTGGGTTTGCGTTGGAGCTAAACTCCGCAGAGCTATGGCCCTTCAGGAATTGAGTTTGACACCCCTGTTCTTGGGCATTAGCTTGATGCAACACCATGGTAAGACCATGTTTAGAGGAATTTACCATGGTAATAGGATGTTTTAGGCATGTACTATAGTAATGCCTAAATTTATTTTAATGCATTACCATGGTAAAAACCATTTTGTTGGGCATATACCATGTTGTTTAGATGTGATACCATGGTAAGACCATGTTGTGGGGCATTTACAATGGTAAATGTAACCTAGTTTTTTGGTGCATGTAGGATACCATACTATTTACCATGGTAATATTATATTTGGATGCAGTACCATGGTAAGTTTGATGTAAACCTTGGTATATGCCCACTTTGGCCTAATTCAGGTGTTAATTCAAACCTAAAAAATGACAATACTTCTAACCAAATCCAGATTATGAGCTTCAAATATGCAGTTTTTTTTTCTTTCAAGTCTTTTCATTGTTGTTTGTTACTTCACTCAGTGTCTTAGTTATTGAAGCGCTTGAGAATTGTGACACTTAGAGATGCAGACCCGCACCGTTCCACTTGACAAATTACAGCAAATGCACACCGTGAGTGTCAGAGCGGCACAATCGATACAAACAAGTCTCATTTTCTCCTCTGCTAAAAGCTTGGTCTTAGAAGAGATGGGCTTTGTTTTATTCAGATTACTTCCATTAAGGTTCTTGTAGACGTTTCAGATGGAAAATACTTTATACAAACACATTTGCTGGCTCCAAGCAGTGTGCGTCATTATTGTCCTTGCCAGCACATTATACAGCTACTTCAACAAAGGTACATCTATTACAAACACCATGAGATTTTCCTCAGAATATGTGAACATGCCTTTTTTAGCTATGAATATAATCAGTGAAATCAACTGCTCAAACCACATTCAAAGAAAAGAATAACGCATCATACAAGGCTATTGTCTTCAGCTCGGTTGGTTGGTTTAAAGCAGCTCATCGGCTGTACTTATTATGAGACTATCCATCATTCATGTCTCATTTACGGCTTTCTGTGGTTCCTCAAAGAGCAATCAGACTGACATCACTGAAGAAGCTATGCTAGCGGGGTATAAATAGCATGCTTTTAGAAGCTTATGGATAATGACTGATAACAGGAAGTAGATGCTCTCACAGATTAGATCAAAGAACTGTGTAGCACTGAAGAAATATTTACAGCACTGACTGGGTTTCAATTTTCATGGTGAGAGATAAATTAATTTCCACTGTTTCTGTGTGGCAGGAGTTCGCCGGGGAGGGTTTGAGAACATTAGTGCTGGCGTACAAAGACCTGGATGAAGACGTGTTTGACGAATGGATAAAGAAACTGCTGTTTGCCAGCACGGCACTGGAGAACAGAGAAGAAAAACTCGGGGCTCTGTATGAAGAAATAGAGCAGGGCATGATGGTAAATGTGACTGGCAAAATGACTTGGCATTGATGGTTCCATGAAGAACCCTTAACATCCATGGAACCTATAGGTTCTTTATAGTAAAACAAGGTTCTCTATTAAAATGGTTCTTTAAGAACTGATGACTGAAAGGTTCTGAATGGTTCCTCTATGGCAGTGGTTCCCAATCTTTTTTAACTCACGGCCCACACAACCAAACACATATTTCTGCGACCCACAAAAAATTATAAATGAACCCGCTATTTGTGTGAAGCAGGCAAAATCGAATTTTCACCAATTGTGTGAGGTTTTCCAGCCTTTGCAATGCGATAAGATGCCTCCAATCTTAAACCGTGTCCTAACCAGATTCGACAAGATTCCAGCAAAAAGCAATTGAGCTGTCCACACCAGACACGAAGCAACAACGCGACACGACAGCATCATTCAAATATCACAGCCAATCAGAAGTGCAGAAACTCACTGCACTCTAGGGGTGTGTGATATTGGAAAAAAAATCTAGATATTTTTTGGTATTTTTTCGATAACGATAATTAGACGATATTTTGCCGAGTGTGTTATTGTGCTGATATCTGACTAACGTGGACAGTTGCAGTTTTTGATATTCTTCATATTCTGTGGTCAGTTCACATCAGTGATTAATTAATCTTTTCATATGTTTAAATTAATTTGAACCTTTTATGGGCCATTTTACCTTTAATAAAAGCCTTTTTTTCTAAAATTGTGCATCTTTTGAGTCAAACTGTTACATTTAATCAGTCAATTAGAATAATAAGACATTTAGGCAGTTACCAAACAAATGAAACCAGGATCAAGAAAATGAATCTTTGCAGAAGTTTCATCTGAAGTGAAGTATTTAGATGTACAGTATTTACACACTGTTTAATGCAGCTCAGAGGGACATGGAGTGCTTTAACCTGCACTTTGAAATTTTAAACATTAAACATTGAATACTGATATTTGAAATTATTTTAAAATGAACAGATACTTTGAATGTGAAATTAAAAACGCCAGTAGGTGGCAGCAAGTCACTGATAACTTTTAACATTGAATACAGCACATAATCAGTACCCGAGATTATCATTGTTATAGTTCTCTGCTCCCATACATGTGAAACCTAGCGCTAGTCACTACTATAATTTTCTTCGTTTAGGTTTATTTTGAGATTTGAGAGTCTTTTCAGAGTCAGGCTTACTTGTAGATGAAGAAACGTCTGTATTTGTCCTCTACAGCGATGCCGTTGACAACCGAATGTGAAATTGAATCCGATAAAACAGCGCACATAAAAGCAATTGCACGTTTTCGCAAGTGTCGGCAACTTCATGTAATCATGGATGAAACGTGCAAAAAAATGTATGCGGCAAAAATATGTTCGATAAATTAGTGGATTGTAATTAAACAAATCAGCGATCTCGAATAGTGAACGCATAGTAGCAGTTTATTATTTATTTCTCGTTATCTAATTATATATCAAATTGGGATATTTAATTATGACTTAACAATTTTACATGTATTAACAATATTATTATTTCTATTTATAATTGGCGCCCACCCAATTCCGTTGAAAACCACTGCTCTATGGAATCACTACAACTTTTTGAAACCTTTATTTTTAAGAGTTTGCGATGATTTCATGTTGGGTTACAGGAAATATGACATTGTTGCTTTTGAAACAATCATGTCTCTCATTTTCCTGAAGCTGCTTGGTGCTACAGCCATAGAGGACAAACTTCAGGAAGGCGTTCCAGAGACTATTGCCTGTCTGACCTTGGCCAACATCAAGATCTGGGTGCTCACCGGGGACAAGCTAGGTAACCAGTGCCAATGAGAACATGTAGGAAAGTAGGATTGATTGAAGACTGCTCAATCTTAATTGAGACACATTCTAACTGTCTCACTCAACATATTGAAGAATTGTTCCTGTTGTGGTTGCAGAGACGGCAATGAACATCGGATACTCCTGTAACATGCTCAGAGATGACATGAACGAGGTCTTTATAATCTCAGGTCACACCATGCTTGAGGTTCAACAGGAGCTCAGGTGACATTTCACTGTTTATATCTCTCATGAATCCAAATATTCAGACATATTTGTATTCAGAGAATCACCAAAAAATAGAATTCTTGCTGTTTTTTGTCTCTTTGAATTGAGCCATTATTTGAGATTTTAAAATAAAATGTCTTTTTCTGTTGATTTGTACACAGGATGGCTAAAGAGAGAATCATGGGACCCGGCAAAGACAAATTCAGCAGTGGCCTTGAGATGGAAAAGACAGAATTGTACTCGAGTGACTCAGTCTTTGAAGAGACCATCATCGCAGAGTTTGCTTTAATCATCAATGGACACAGTCTGGTAAGGGCTTCAGTCTGGATCCTGAAGAGAATTTGACTTAATTACTGTCTTAATAATGTGGCGCTGAGCTCCTAACGATGGTCGTTCTGTTCAAACAGAACATTCAGTTCAGCATTATCCTTAATTATTGGGTTTTTAAGGTAGAGAGTGGCTGGAACTGGTTTTGCTTGGATAAATGTGTCTTTGAGGCCAATGACATTAATTAAAAGCTCTGACAAATCCACTTAAATTGAAATAATTCTGCCAACACATGCTGAGAGTGTATAGATGGCATTGAATGTAAGGTTTGTGTGTTGTTATTTGAAGGCTCATGCCCTGGAGGCAGACCTGGAGCAGATCCTGGTGGACGTGGCGTGTCTGTGTAAGACGGTCATCTGCTGTCGGGTCACTCCGCTGCAGAAAGCTCTGGTCGTTGAGCTCATAAAGAAACACAAGAGAGCCGTCACTCTCGCCATCGGAGACGGAGCCAATGACGTCAGTATGATCAACAGTAAGACACGACTAATGACCTGCTAATCAATGCCAAAACGATCTGTCTAACTATCTTTCTGTCAGTCTATATTTGGCTATCAATCTGTCTGTTTCGTCTATTCATCCATTCATCCGTCCGTCTGTCTCTATCTATCTATCTCCCTGTATGTCTGTCTGTC
Organism: Oxygymnocypris stewartii; assembly: GCA_003573665.1. Classification (NCBI taxonomy): domain Eukaryota; kingdom Metazoa; phylum Chordata; class Actinopteri; order Cypriniformes; family Cyprinidae; genus Oxygymnocypris; species Oxygymnocypris stewartii. Next base: position 417,867 of record QVTF01020069.1, read on the forward strand.
TGTCTGTCATCCATCCATCCATCCATCCATCTGTTTGCCAGTCTATCTTTGTCTATCTATCTCTAAACGTCCGTCCGTCCGTCCGTCTGTCTCTATCTATTTCCCTCTGTCTGTCTGTCTGTCTGTCTGTCTATCTGTCATCCATCCATCCATCCATCCATCCATCCATCTGTTTGCCAGTCTATCTTTGTCTATCTATCGCTAAACGTCTATCTGTCTGTCTATCTATCTGTCTGTCTATCCATCTGTCTGTCTGTCATCCATCCATCTGTTTACCAGTCTATCTTTGTCTGTCCATCTCTATCTCTTTTGCTCTTAATGCTCAGTGTGATCTGGTGCTTGTGATGTATACACCATGCGTCTGAAGTATTCAATGTAGATGCACTGCTCATCTAATAGAGTGGTTGCTATGGAAATATGCTGGCCTTTCTGATCTGGAAGGATGTGTAATGTGTTTATACGGTCACTGCTCTCCCTCAGCGGCCCACATTGGCGTGGGCATCAGCGGACAGGAGGGGATGCAGGCAGTGTTAGCCTCTGACTATTCCTTCGCCCAGTTTCGCTACCTGCAGCGTCTCCTGCTCGTCCACGGCCGCTGGTCCTACCACCGCATGTGCAACTTCCTCTGCTACTTCTTTTACAAGAACTTTGCCTTTACGCTGGTTCATTTCTGGTACGGATTCCTCTGTGGATTCTCTGCCCAGGTAAAACTTTCTTATTTCAGGCTGTGGTTGAAATATGCATGTGTTTTAAATAAAAAAAATGATGAATAATATGTTTTTGTTTTTAAAGACGGTATATGACCAGTGGTTCATCACACTCTTTAACATTGTCTACACCTCACTTCCTGTTTTGGCCATGGGCGTGTTTGACCAGGTAAGCCTAGTCTAGGTGTCAATTTTTGGTGTATTGTGTAGCAGCAATACCCCTTTTACAATTGCCCTTTTTGCCTTTTTGATTTTGCAGGATGTGAATGAGCAGTACAGTTCACACTATCCAAGCCTTTACAAACCTGGCCAACTGAACCAGCTCTTTAACAAGAGGAAGTTCTTCACCTGTACACTGCAGGGGGTCTATACCTCATTTATCCTCTTCTTCATCCCATACGGAGCCTTCATGACCGCTGTGCGGGATGACGGCGCCCACATCTCTGATCAACAGGCTTTTGCGGTAACGATAGCAACCTCTTTGGTGATTGTGGTCAGTGTCCAGGTGAGGCAATTTAACAACTGTGCTTGTTTACTCAATCCATTAAAATACTTTAGAAATAAATGACAATGTACAGGACATAACGGTTACGTAAAGTTTATTTCGGTTTAACTTGACATTGCAATCTCTCTCTATCTCTCTATATATATATATAAAATAAAAATGTTCTGGCTCTTCCAAACTTTATAATAGCAGTGAATGGGGGATATTTTTCAATAATCCTAGAGTCTAATAAAGCGCATCCATCATAAAAAAGTGCCCCACACGGCTCCTGAATTAATAAAGGCCTTCTGAAGCGTTTTTGTAAGAAAAATATATTTTTGGGTGAACTATCCCTTTAATAGTGTGTATATATCATTACATAAAAATGAAGCCTAAATTAGTGTTAAGAATATTGAATTTTATTTCAGATTGGGCTTGACACCAACTACTGGACCGCTGTTAACCACTTCTATATCTGGGGAAGTCTAGCCGTTTACTTTGCAATCCTTTTTGCAATGCACAGCGACGGCATTTTTACCATATTCCCAAACCAGTTTCCTTTCATAGGTAAGAATGTAAAGGAGTTTATAGGTTTTTAATTATTGTTTAGTCAGCTATATTTGTATTTAAGCTCCTAAAAAACAATAGTTTGTCTTGGACTTCATACTGACACCTACTGGTGTGGATGCAGCATCACATTTAAGCTAAAGATGCCATTGTGAAAAACAGATTCTCATTTGTTATCAATGATTATGTGGTTCTGCAACCAAAACTGTTAGATATAGAGCGCTGCAATGATAACGTATTTTTGTAGGAAAACTCGCAAGATCCCTCGGCTGAACATTTCTGAGCAAGTGTTGACCACAGGCCTTATTTCAGGCATTTAATCAAAAAATAAATCATCCTTGAGCAGTTACACCTATTCTGTTTGACTGTAGGTACCGCACGTAACTCTCTGAATCAGAAGATTGTGTGGCTCGTCATACTCCTCACCACAGTCGTGTGTATAATGCCCATGGTGGCTGTCCGGTTCATCAAAGCTGACCTCTATCCAACGCACACTGACAAGGTTACTACATAAACACATACCTTATACAGTGGGAATTAAACATTATTAATATGCCCTTTTACCATTGACTGCAGTTAATGTCAAACCCGTTTTCCCTCCTGCAGGTGCGTTTACTTCAGCAGGCCTCTAGGAGGCAGGGTCCTCAGGAACAGAACCTCAGGAGAGTCCGCAGGACGAGTTCTCGGCGCTCGGCGTACGCTTTCGCCCACCAGCAGGGATACGGAGAACTCATCACCTCTGGCAAGAATATGAAGGTACCCACATCCTCCACTTCCACATACCCACTATCCTCGCCTACAAGAGGCACCAGCTTGGTGAAAAACAGCGGGGTGAACGGCACAACCGATGCGGCAGAGACCAACAGCACTGGATTTAGGAGAGGAAGTGACCAAAACCAAGAGGTAACGGTGGAAGACTTGGAGACCAGATAAAGGAGCTTTTTTCTTCCTTTACAGAAGGAAGGGTAATTAGCACCTGTCTTTAATGTGAGAAAATGATAATGAATTGTGAGCAGACACACTCTGGGCTCACAGAGATGCCGTGGGCACAGCTAGACTATGGGAGGGCTAGACATGCACAGGAGACTCCAAAGAGCCAGCACAATGAAGCACAGATAACACTCAATTTCTCATGCACCTGCTCCCGTCTCACAAGCCATCCGTTTGAATTTGTGATTCATTTTGTATTTTCACTTCTTCTGGCACAAATTCAAGTTCAATGTTTTTGTATTTCGAGTTTTAGGAACTTGCTTTTATGCATTTGTAGTGTATTATGCATTTTTGTGCATAATTGTGACTTTTTATGTCACAATTCAGAATTTTTCTTTGTAATTTTGAATTTATATCTCACAGTTCTATTTTCTTTTCTCGCAATTGTGAGATGTTACGATAGAAACTCAGTTCTCTGAAGATAAGCCTGAATTTTGAGATGATACCTCGCAATAACAAGAAAAAAATACTAATTGTCAGATACAACCGCAGTTACCTTTTTTATATTTAATTCCATGACGCAAAACGGAATAGCGAAATGTAAACTTGGAATTCTGGGAATAAAAATTAAAAATTGTGAGATATTAACTCAAAATTGCAAGACATTTTATTTATTTTTTCTCGCAATTCTGAATTTTTCCTCAGAATTCTGAGCTTACGTCTCACAATGTTGTCTTTTCTCGGAATCGTGAGGAAAGAGTCAGAATTGCAAGATGTTAAGATACAAACTCAGAAATTGTGAGATATCTTGCAATTACAAGAAAAGAGTACAAATTGTGAGATAAAGCAGCAGTTAGCTTTTTATATTTTGGGGCGAAAAAATGTAATGACAAAAAAAAACTGATTTGCAAAATGTAAACCTAGAATTCTGAGAAAAAGTCTGAATTGTGAGATATAAACTAAAAATTTCAATAATTTATTTATTTATTATTTTCATCATCCTTGAGAATAAAACATCAGAATTTAGAATTGTGAGGAAAAAGTAGCATATACCTGTTTATTTATTATTATTATTTTAATCCCGCTGCGGAAATTGGCTTCCACATGCAAATGATTGGAACACTAAATGAACTTGAGTTTACGTTCAACAAATGACATCATTCTAACAATACTAATAAAGCATAAGGGAGTAAATGTACACATATGTGAAATAATACCTCTGTTGTTATAAACACTGATACAGTCATCTGCAGTGGTTTAGGATTATAAATGCATTGCATATTAGATATGGATACGTTTAAAGACCTGGAAGCTGCATCACAGATATCTATACTCAGTTAAATGCATCACGCTACTGGATGAGTAGTGACTCTTGGGAATGTCTGATATCGATGCCGCAGAGAACATGCATTGGCTGTAAATCTTACACCGGCGTTGGAAAGCAAGCTCTAGATTTTTCACCAATTACATGGGTTTAAAGGTTTTAAATTGCCAAATTTTAATTTAAATATAGCTTTTTTTTAAAAGAAAGTGTAAAAACATTCCACACTTGTCCATAATTCAAACCGTAGTTAGTGCTTTTGCATGCAGCTCAGCGAACTGAGAATATTGAGTCTTACGCAAAGTCGTGCCTTCCATCAAGCGATAGACACGTTTCAACTTCTACAATTCCACACGTTTCTAATACCAAGGTCTATAAAGTGGGCATTTCTTTACAGAAGGAATTGTTGTGCCTTTTTTTTCTTCTTTTCATTAAAGGAAGAACTTTCAGTTCCGTTTGTCGAGTCGAATGTGTTCGTTTTCTTTGATTCAGGCTGTTCATTGCCCTCATTGACTACATTAATGTAGATCATATTTTTTAAATAATTTATTTGACAAAGGGGTCGTACAACATGACCTGTTTATGAATGTACAGTTGACATGTTAAGTATATTTATGATGAATGTATAAGATTTTCTGCTGTGCTATTTTGTCAACAAAGGCCATGCAGATTGTTTCTGGTTTTTATTTAAATGCATGGATTTTTATACAAGTCATTGTCATTTTTTATATGATATGCATTAAATGGCCATTGTTTCATTTATTTAAAAAGGAATGTTTGCGTTCATGTTTCATACAGCAAATTTTTTACTGAAATCTGCATTTTCTTGAAAGGACTGGATTTATCTCACGGAAATTCACAGAACAATGAAACGTGACCCTAATATATCAGTTTACTTGTTATAATTCAAATCAGTTTGAATCTCTAAATGAAAGTATAAGCAGTCGTAATAGTGTAGTAAAAACCACTAGCAGTTATTATTGAAACAAGATTTTTATTGAATGTAACTGTTTGAATATTGACCTTCAATGCTTTTAGAAAGTGCAGCAAAGGTAGGAATGTACTGATCATTTCTTGGATCTTTCTCTAATGCCTTAACCTTAAAATGTCTCTATAAAATGTTCAGAGTGCTTTCTTCATTCTTTTAAGACATACAGAGTACAAATGCCCATTCAGACTTTATACAGTCTGTTTCCCTTTCATCATATAAGGCCACGGGCTCGATTGTGTTGCTAAAACGAGAGAAAATTGCCCCGCTACTTTTCATTCCTCTATGAAAATCGCCGCCCCTCCTCCCGGCCTTGTCACGAATAAACTCTGCTTCTCCAGAGCAGAACGACGGGCGTCAGGCGCATAATACTGTTCTCTCACAGTCTGGAGAAAAGAATCTATTCGTTCTCCGGGTACCATGGAAACCGTGCAGCCTCCCCATCCAGCTCCGGTTAGCCTCGACCCCACGGCGCCCGCCTGCCTGTGAAGAGCAGGAAGATGCTGCTAAAATGCCAATTCATTAGACAGACTCCGGCGATGAGCTCAGAGACGTGACTCATTCAGTTCAAGCTATTTCAGCATCACGGAATAAATACTGGTCAAAAGGTAGAAATAATTATATTTTTTTTATGGTTTTGAAAGAAGTGTCTTATGCTCACCAAGGCTGAATTTATGTGATTACAGAAAAAACACTGAAATATCTTAAACATTTTTAATAACTGTTTTCTATTTGAATATAATGTACTGTAAAAATGAGTTTATTCCTGTGATCAAAACTTATTTTCAGCATCATTACGCCAGTCTTCAGTGTCACATGATCTTCAGAAATCATTCTAATATATAGATTTTCTGCTCAAAACACATTTGTGGAAACTGATATATTTTTTTCCAGGATTCTTTTTAGAACAAAGTTCAAAAGAATGTATAAATGTGTGTAAATAAATAAATATATATATATATATACTTTTTGTGTGTGTGTGTAAAATTATAAATGTTTTTACTGACACTTTTGACTTTTATTGTCTTTGTTGAAAATGTTTTCATTTAATATCTTTTTTCTTGCTTAACCCAACATTTTTGATAACCCAAAAAGATTGTGTTAAAAATGTTTCTTAAGCAGATCATCATATTAGAATGATTTCTGAAGATCATGTGACCCTGAAGACTGGAGTAATGACGCTGAAAATCAGCTTTGATCACAGGAATAATTACATTTTACAATATATTAAATAAGAAAACTGTTATTTTCAATTGTAATAATGTCTCACAATATAACTGTTTTTTAATCAAATAAATGCAGCCTTGGTAAACAGAAGAGACTTATTTGCAAACATTAAAAGTCTTAATAGTTTCAAGTTTCTGACCAGTATAGTACATGAACAGAAATGCATATTAATAGATACATGTTTTTATATAATATTCAGAAGTGTATTGTGGCATGGCTCACAGACACATGTCCACCAGCTGGTCCAGCTCTGGGCAGCTGCACTCGTACAAGTCTCTGCAGCTGGCGTGGCTTCGGTTCATCAGGTCGCCCAGCTGAGCGACGGCGTTGTCAGGGGAAGAGTCGCACACGGCCTTAAACTGCAGGACACGCGCAGCCTCGCCGTACACGTGCCTGGCACGCTGGTACAATTTAAAATCAGTCGCTGAGGTAAAAACACAAGAGCAACCTTTTGATTATGAGTCAGACTCTCTAACCATTAGGCCACAACTTCCCCCTTTGTTTCAGTAGTGACATAAGGGAACATAATCCACATATTTGGAGGAACATTTTAGTACAGTTTTGCAATTTTTTATATTTTTTTTTGTATGTTTTAGTAAGCAGGTTACAATTCTGTAATGTGATGTGGTTGCTACCAAAGCATTACTGTCACTAGCGAAACATGGGATGTTTTGTCAAATCTTAGTTATCAACTAATAAGTTATTATAGTTTCTGGTTCAATGTACAGTATATTCAAATTAACGAATCCTTAACTTTGAAATTAGTATGATCATTTTTTTGCCTTTTACAAAGAAATATTTTATTCAAAATACAACCAATCTTATAAATTAAACTAGAAATATTCTTACAAATTTAATTATTGATTTACCTCAGAAATATTTTTAGAAAAAAAATAAATAAATATATATATATATATATATATATACACACAATTTAGATGGAAGCTAAATTTTAATAGGTAAATATATCCTTTCTAATTAAATTATTAATGAATTACTGTGTTACGGTAGTGACAAATTTTGGGGCGAGGACAAATATTCCAAAACTTTCTGAAAATACAAAATGATAACTAACTGCACAATTACTAGAAATGTGTACCTTGGACATTATACAATTTGCATACATAGAAATTATTTTGAAATTTTTTTTTTTTCAAAGACGTTTTCAACTCTTACTTTGGACCAGTTTTGTTAAATGTCCCATTTACACATTTACTGGTCACACTTTACAGTAAGGTCCCGTTAGTTCATGCATTAACTCCAGTTCCCAAATGTATTTTTGTCAGCTGAACCCCTTAGATGTCAAATATATACTTAAAGTCTCCCTTGTGCTAATATTTCATTATTAGCTATTTAATTTAACATTGTAAAGTGTGCAGTATTATATAAGAGCAGGAATGTGTATATTATTACAGTAAGCAGTGTTGATCTCCTGTGGTCTGACTGCTCTCTCACCGTGTTGTGTGTTGGCGCTGAGGATGTCTTCACACAGCTGTTCGGCGCTGATGCCCAGAGTCTTGCAGATCTCGTCTCTGCTGTAGGGCTCAGGGTGTAGCACCTCCTCCACCAGCTCCAGCATCTGCTCCAGACTCACCTGCAGCTCCTTCTGCAGATCTCCCAGCTTCAGCAGACGACTCCAGTCCAGACCGCGTGCCTTAGCCAGCATCTACAGAGTACAAACCCATGTTCTCACAGTCCATGTGATATTTGAACCACTGATGTCACATGGACTGTTTCACCGATATCCTTACCACGTTCTGGACCTGGGAACATTTCAGTTGCGTTGCAGTCAACAGAGGGTCTGAGAGCTCTCGGATTTACTCAAAAATATCTTAATTAGTGTTCCCTAGATGAGCGAAGGTCTTACGGGTTTGGAACGACATGAGGGTGAGTAATTAATGACAGAATTTTCATTTGGGGGTGAACTAACCCTTTAACAAGCTAATCCAAAATATCAAGAAACTAGACTTACATGAAAGCTAGAACACCTTGGGACATTTCCTAAGAAACTATTACCAGATCATTATTAGTGGCAAAGCACTGAAACTTTGTATTATTGTTTATATTTATAGATGTATAGGTCTCAAATTATGGTGCCAATTTTGGGGTCAGTTTCTCAAAGTCTCACAGCTGTTGAAATATTTGAATTAATTTGAATGTGACGATAGTACACAAGAAGTGAATCATCATCTCAGATGAACACAAAACTCTATTAACTGTTCTGAAAATTCCACCTGCATTTGGTTCCACCTACTGGAAATAATGTTAAATAAAAATAATGGAAATAATGTTAAATGCACTCACAGTCTTTGAACTACTTCTACTGTACATTACATACACTACCTTTTAAAAGTCAGGGAGCTCACATTTAAATTGATTAAAATTAACAGTAACAAATTTATGTTACAAAAAAATTACATTTTAAAATAAACACTGTTCTTTTGAGTTTTCTATTTATCATTAAATGTATCATGGTTTCCACAAACAGAGCAGCACAACTGTTTTCAACAGAGAAATATTTCTTGAGCAGCACATGAATATATCAGAATGATTTCTGAAGATCATGTGACACTGAAGACTGGAGAAATGATGCTGAAAATCAGCTTTGATCACAGGAATAACTTACACTTTAAAATGCATCACAATAGAAAACACTTATTTTAAATAGTAATAACATTCCCCAGTATAGTAATATACAATAATAAATAAATGCAGCCCATTAGAGGCTTCTTTAAAGAGCATTTCAAAGTCACAGATTTTGTGTACATATGTGGTGACCTGCCAATAAACTGCTTCTATTAAAAAGACTAAACTATCATTCTCTAGCATCTGTGAAGGTCAGACCTTTGTGGCAATGCGGCACTCCACCACCCTCATGTTGAAGTGAGACGAGGCCGCCTTGTTCATCTCCACACAACAGTTGGCGATTACAAAGACGGCGCCGTCAGGCAGCTTCACGTCTGTGGCTCGCAGCGGATTAAACTCAATCAGCTTCGCCTTGAGGAATGGAAAATGAAAGAAGGGGAAAAAAATCAAGCTAAATCACACTTAAAAATCTATTAAAGAATAAAAACAACTTTCTAGTTTAAAACGCATATTAGAAATGTACTCTTTACATTCATGTTGGTTTTACATGGTTTACGAAAACTTTTATACCATATAGAAATGTCATGTGGTGTAAAAACTTCATTGTTTTGATGAGGCATTTTATCTTTATTATAATATCAAGATAGTTGGAACACTGTGTCAACTTGATTATGCCCACAAAAATTGTATTCAGTCATTATATGCATGGTCACAAAAAAGAGCATCATGCTATTTCCCCTTATACTAAAAATGAATGAAATGCCATATATTGAGAGAAGGAATATAAAACACATGACTTACTGTTCCCTCCTCTGCGAGAAAAGAAATGGACTGATCCATTCCTCCCCCCTCAGTGCCAATATAACGCTCACACTTGGCACACATCTCTGCAAGAGTCACCTGAAATAATGTCAATGCACATCTATGATAAGCAGCAGTTGTATGTAATGCATGTACGAGGATTTACAGTAAGGACGACCTTAGACAGAGACTTCTGATTGGCCTCCATCGTGACCAGCCCGGCACAGCACACCAGGGCACTGGAGCTGGAAAGACCTGAGCTGGCCGGGATAGTCCCGTCTACCATACAGCACATCCCTGCTAATGAAGACAAGCTCAAGTGCTCCTGCATACACAAGGTCAAGGGTCAAATGACTGTCATTATAATACAATAAAGCAAGCATGCATTATAAGTGATATTAATCATCTCGCCTGGATGCCTCTCACTCCACACAGGAAGTAATAGTGCCATTGAGGATTCTCTCGGTCAACGGAGAGGCCATCAACAGACACAGTGAAATCCCTGAAATAAAGAAATATGTATGTAAGCAAACACATGGGTAAAAAAGCTGTTCCTTTTAAACTAACAAATTTGACATTTTCTTGCAATTGCAAGTTGCTAACTTACAATTAATAACTTGTAATGGCAAGCTACCTCCAAATTCTGAGAAAATGTTTATAATAGCAAATTTTTGAATAACTCACAATTGTGAGATGTAAACTCTGAGATATAAAAGTCTGAATTGTAAAATAAAATGTCACAATTAGCTTTGTTTTATTCTGTGGCAGAAAGAAATGTCAATGAATAAGTTAGTTTATGGAAGCGTATTTCTTATATTTAAAGGGGGGGGGGGGGCATAGGTGACTTCATCTCACAATTCAGTTTTTTTGTGTGTTATTTTTAAGTTTATATCTCAGAATTAATTTCATTAACTTGGAAATGCAAGATAAAAACTTGTGATTCTTAGAAAAGTCTGAATTGCAAGTTCATAACTTATTTCAATCACAGAATAAAAATATAAAGGTAACTGTGACTTTTTAAACCCAAAATGTAGACTTTTTTTCTCGCATTGTGAATTTACATCTCACAATTATGACTTTTATTCTAAGGATTGCGAGTTAATATCTCACAATGGCAAATGATAAACTCACAATTATGAATTTACAATTAATAACTTAACTTGTGAGATACAAACATGTAATTCTAAACAAAATATATGAATAACTTTTTTTATTATTATTCTGTGGCAGAAATTAGCTTACATAAAGTGAAATAAATAAATAAAATTCGTCAAATAAATGTTACAACTACATTTTGTTGAAGTAATTTCTGTAATGAAGAACATTGTTACTCACTTGTATTTGGGGTCAGAGTTGGCCAGATGGATGGTTTTGAAGTCACTGACAGAAACTGCAGCAATAATACTCTGCTCTATTGCCATTGGCAGGACAGCATAGCCACAATAATCAATATGCTCACCTGAAAATGATCAGATTCGATATAAAATGCAATGCTGATGGTATTTGTTATGTTTACACACTTACAGCCCACCTATCAAATTCACCCTCCCCGGAGCACGAGCGAAGAACAGAGGCAATTGTCCATATTTTCCATGAAAAGCCTCTTTCAGTTTCTGCAACCTGACAAGAGATGATAGAAAGCCGTTTTAAGTGTGTGTGTGTGCCTAAGACAAAAACGCGTGAGTTTAAACTAAATAAAACGCGTGTAAATCGAGTGAGTTGATTCCATTCATACACAATCGAAGTTTTCCGAACAGCTTTCCGAAGTTTTCCGAACGGTTGCAACTTACCTTTCATTTCCACTGATTAACAGCTTGATTTTCGGAGGAACTGTGGCCATTGTGCGGATTTTAATCTTAGTTTTTTTCAGTAAATACACTATGCACGAGTGGACTGACGCTGCTCAAGTGCTGTCAGCTGACTGTCACACCCGGAATCGGGAGTCTAACAACACGGAAGAAGCTGACACGAATCCCTCAAAGCCATTCTGGATTCGGAATCACTCGGCAGGAATCGGAACTGCGCGCGCAGTGCGATGTCAAATCGCGTTTCCGCGGAGCATTGTGGGTAAGAGGCCCTCTCCGGTCAAAATGTCTGATATGGAAGATGATTTCATGTGCGATGATGAGGAGGATTATGACTTGGTAAGACTGTTTAAAATAAACGTAACTGTAAATGCATGTAATTTAACGTGAAGCCGACATATTGGCATGTACAAAAATGTGTTTAGCGTGTTTATAGGCGCTTCATATCGCAATTGAGTTGTTTAGCAGGTGGCTAGTTTGCTAATACTGCAGATATAGGAGAGCCTTCTTTATTTTAAGTAGTTTTATTTGAGTTTAAATTTACTAAATTATAACTAATGAGCTGCTAGTTATGAAGCTGCATAATGTCTTATTTCAGTTTACTGTGAAATAGATTATTACATATGTACAGTTTTACAGTTAAAAATAATCCGGTTATAATTATTGTTATGCAGTTGTCATAATCATTCACACACAATATTAATACACAAAATCTTTCAAGGCGTTTCATTGTGCAATAACTTGTTAATTTACTCGTACCGAGCTGAAATTATTTGCACTTTCACTTCAGGAATATTCAGAGGACAGCAACTCTGAACCCAATGTTGATTTGGAGAATCAGTACTATAACTCCAAAGCCCTGAAGGAAGATGATCCTAAAGCAGCCCTGAGCAGCTTCCAGAAGGTTCGACTGAAGATCTTTCATTGGCAGGATCTGTGCTGGGATTTTGAAAAGGTGTAATCACTATTTTCTGTTTTGCAGGTGCTGGAGCTGGAGGGAGAGAAAGGAGAATGGGGCTTCAAAGCACTGAAACAGATGATTAAGATCAACTTCAAGCTTGTGCGTTACAATAGTAGCAGAAATTATTTATTAAATAATTTATTATATAATCTCAGCTATTGAATATATACATACATATACACCACACACACACACACACACACACATGCCACTTTATTAGGTACACCTTGCTAGTACCAGGTTGGACCCCCTTTTTCCTTCAGAACTGCCTTAATTCTTCGTGGCATAGATTCAACAAGGTGTTGGAAACATTCCTCGGAGATTTTGGTCCATATTGACATGATAGCATCATGCAGTTGCGGCAGATTTGTCAGCTGCACATCCATGATGTGAATCTCCCGTTCCACCACATCCCAAAGATGCTCTATCGGATTGAGATCTGGTGACTGTGGAGGCCATTTGAGTAAAGTGACTCATTGTCATGTTCCAGAAACCAGTCTGAGATAATTTGAGCTTTGTGACATGGTGCACTATCCTGCTGGAAATAGCATCAGAAGATGGGTACACTGTAGTCATAAAAGGGATGGACATGGTCAGCAACAATACTCAGGTAAGCTGTGGCGTTTAAACGATGCTCAATTGGTACTAAGGGGCCCAAAGTATGCCAAGAAAATATCCCCCACACTATCACACCACCACCACCAGCAGCCTGAACCGTTGAGACAAGGCAGGATGGATCCATACTTTCATGTTCTTTACTCCAAATTCTGACCCTACCATCTGAATGTCGCAGCAGAAATCGAGACTCATCAGACCAGGCAACGTTTTTCCAATCTTCTATTGTCCAATTTTGGTGAGCCTGTGTGAATTGTAGACTCCGTTTCCTGTTCTTAGCTGACAGGAACAGCACCCGGTGTGGTCTTCTTCTGCTGTAGCCCATCTGCTTCAGGGTTCGACGTGTTGTGTGTTCAGAGATGGTTTTCTGTATACCTTGGTTGTAACGAGTGGTTATTTGAGTTACTGTTGCCTTTCTATCATCTCTAACCAGTCTGCTCATTCTCCTCTGACCTCTGACATCAACAAGGCATTTTTGTCCACACAACTGCCCCTCACTGGATATTTTCTCTTTTTTGGATCATTCTCTGTACACTCTAGAGAGTTGTGCGTGAAAATCCCAGTAGATCAGCAGTTTTTGAAATACTCAGACCAGCCCGTCTGGAACCAACAACCATTCCACGTTCAAAGTCACTTAAATCCCCTTTCTTCCCCATTCTGATGCTCGGTTTGAACTTCAGCAAGTCATCTTCACCACATCTAAATGCATTGAGTTGCTGCCATGTGATTGGCTGATTAGCAATTTGTGTTATCAAGTAATTGAACAAGTGTAACTAATAAAGTGGCCGGTGAGTGTATATGTGTTTGATTTATGATTATTTAATACTGTAAATATTATATATGGTAATATTTATGAAAAAAGTAATGTGTTTTCAAAAATTTCTAAGGAATAATAAATGTTAATATTATGTTAATTGTGCACTATAAAATCAGATGACCTTTTATTTATGTTTTTCTTTTTACAGACAAATTTTCCAGAAATGATGAACCGTTACAAACAGCTTTTGACGTATATTAGGAGTGCTGTCACCAGAAATTACTCTGAGAAGTCCATCAACTCTATTCTAGATTATATCTCAACCTCCAAACAGGTATTTAATGCATTTTCAACTGCTTTCTGAATTCAGTAATATATTTGTGATAATAAAGTCATAATTTAAAGGTTAAAAATAGTATTAATCTTTTTCATGTTTGTTTCCAGATGGACTTGCTACAAGAGTTTTATGAGACCACACTGGATGCATTAAAAGATGCCAAAAACGACAGACTTTGGTTTAAAACTAACACCAAGGTTTGTGCAATAGCAGAGTATTCTGTATTTAGATTATTTATGTACTGCACACATATGTATCCGGAACAATAATATGCTTAATACTATGATAATTCTGCTAATGCAGTTTACATTATTGCTGGTGCAAGCTTCAGAAAGACTGTATTTATACTCGGATAATTCAAGAATATTTCTGTTTCATGTAGCTGGGGAAGTTGTACCTGGAAAGAGAAGAGTTTGGAAAGCTCCAGAAAATCCTCAGGCAGTTGCATCAGTCGTGTCAGGTAGAGTAAATAATCAGTGTTGTATAAATAAGAGAACCTGCTTCTGATGTCTTTTGTGTTGCTTTGAAACGGATTGATGCTCTTAATTAGACGGATGACGGCGAGGACGACTTGAAAAAAGGCACTCAGCTGTTGGAGATCTATGCTTTGGAGATTCAGATGTATACGGCACAGAAAAACAACAAGAAACTCAAAGCCCTGTATGAGCAGTCATTACACATTAAATCAGCCATCCCACACCCACTCATCATGGGAGTCATCAGAGGTAATGGACGCTTAGTCTATTTTAATACCAGAGCTGTAGTTATTAAGACCAAGACATGGAAACTAGTGTTTGGTTTTGTTTGATTTGTTTAAGGACTGATTTGGTTTTTGTTTTGTGTTCGATTGGAAAGTTAGATTGTTTGGTTTGTTTTTTCTTTTATGTGCTTTTGGAAGTTTAAAGACATTGTTAGTTTGGGTTGTTTTGTTTGGTGTATCATCGCAAATTTGGTGAAGGCATGGAAATTGTATTTAGCTTGGGTTTTGGTTTGTGTGTAATTGGAAAGTTTGGTTTTTGTTCTGTTTACGGTTATTAATTTTGCTTGTAGTTGTGAAGATGAAGAAATTAGTGTTTGGTTTGGGCTGATTTAGTATTGGTTTTTCATTTGGTTTTGTTTGTCTATTATTGGAAATATGTTTTGTTTGTTTTAGTTTAGTTTGTTTTTCTCTTATGTACAAATGGAAAGTGTGTAGTTGCGCAGATGATGTAGAGTTTGTTTGTTTTTGTGTGTGTACAATTGCAAAGTTTGCGTTTAGTTGTGAAGATGGAAATCAGTGTTATTTTGGGTTGATTTGGTTTTTTGTTTGCGTACTATTGTTCCAAGTTTGGTTTGGCTTTGGTTTGTTTTATGTACAACTGGAAAGTCCTCTCATTTTGTTTGACATGTGGCTGGTTCTCTTTAGAATGTGGCGGTAAAATGCACCTGAGGGAGGGAGAGTTCGAGAAGGCACATACAGACTTTTTCGAGGCTTTCAAAAACTATGACGAGTCTGGAAGCCCGAGGCGGACCACTTGCCTGAAGTACCTGGTCTTGGCCAACATGCTGATGAAGTCTGGAATCAACCCATTTGATTCTCAAGAGGTATAAGGTGGTAATCACGCACAGGCCCATATGGGATCTAAGACTGTCCCATCTTTTACAAAGTTCTACATATTCTTCATTGTCGCATGTTCATATGGGAAATATTTTGGTGAATTTAAGTTTGCTTATATTGACCAATAAGCATATTGTACTCTTAGTTTCACTTAACGTACATCATTTTAACTTAAGTAGCAAATTATTATTCAGAGAAGATAAAAGCACAAACCTGCAGATCTCATCTGGGCCTGATCATATACGATAAATGCTGTGGTATATAATATAACTACTGATTCTTTCTTTATGACTCTAGGCAAAACCTTACAAAAACGATCCAGAAATTCTAGCAATGACAAACCTGGTAAGGTAAGTGTGTGCAATATTTTTCATTTCTCCATTTATCTCATCCGCTTCTGTTTTAACTTAGTTTAATTTTTTTTATTTTATGGGATTAATTACCTATAACTTGCTTCTAGTTCCTACCAGAACAATGACATCACAGAATTTGAGAAAATCCTGAAGACGAATCACAGCAACATAATGGACGACCCCTTCATCAGAGAGCATATTGAGGGTCAGTTTGGTTGGCTTTGGCTTTCATGCACACATTCACATTTATTTAATAAGTACATATTCTTTTTTCTCTTTGCCTTTCCTTTCAGAATTGTTGCGGAACATAAGAACACAAGTGCTCATCAAATTGATTAAGCCTTACACTAGGATACACATACCATTTATTTCAAAGGTAAACCTATATTATATTGTATTCTATTATATTATCTTATACAATTTGAATATAATGTTCCCTGTTTTTCTTTAGGAATTGAATATTGATGTTGCGGATGTGGAAAGCTTGCTTGTGCAGTGTATTTTAGACGAGTAAGTTTAATACTTTTTTAACATAGTTTTTACGTTTTTAGAAATGTTTTTTAAAAAAGTGTGTGTTTTATCTGATGCATGTCTGTCTTTTAGCACAATCAACGGTAGAATCGATCAAGTCAATCAGCTATTGGAGCTCGATCACCAGAAAAGAGGCGGAGCTCTATACACCGCCCTGGACAAATGGACCAATCAGCTGAACACTCTCAACCAGGCCATTGTTAGCAAACTGGCTTGATTTAACACTGACGAAACAAATTGCCCCATCGGACAGCCGGTCGACTCGAGGCTGTCAGTGACATTAACTACTTTCAAGCCCTTTACTCCCCGGTTACAGAAGGGGAGCACAATTTGGCTACTTTGTATTTTTACAGCTGTGGTCACTTAAGTCAGTTTTAAATGTCCTTAAAAGAGCAGAAGTTCCCAAAGGATGTCTGCTGTACGGAATTGTTCTCTAATATTAGGTCTCTAATATGAACATGTTTGCATCATCAAAAAAATGTTTCTTTAATAACACATATTGACACTTGGCAGACATTTAAAAGGCATATGTTTGTCTTTAATGGAAAGCGTGAAGACATGCAGTGTGAAATTGAATCATTTATTTGTTGAACTGTCTCTTGTCTGAGTCAGCGTGTTTTACTTGGTTTGCACAGAACTCAGGTGATGAGTTTCATGCAGTTGCACCGCAGCACATTACAGATCTGTTGAAAGCGTTATGCTGTCTGAGCTGTTCTGTTTCACTTTTCAATTACAAAAATAAACTCGCTTCAGCAGAAAATGGGTCTGTTATGGTGTATGACTTTTTTTTTGTTTGGTTTGGTAACAATTATTTTTTAACTTAAAAAAAAGTTTTTAAAGCATTACATAAGACGAAACACTTAACATAAATACAAAGACAATGCCATTAATACAAGACACAGAACATTAAATAAGATGTACAAGTAGTTATGTGAAGTGTGTGTAACAATTGTGTTGAGTTTGTGTTTATCTCTGGGTTTCCTAATATATGTAGAACAGCCTATTTGTAGAGGGTCAGAGGAGAATGTTTAGAGAATAAACAATTAAATTGGTAAATAAACTACAAAAAAATAAAAAGGACGAAAAAATAGCACAAATTTGAATGAATAATGTGTCCGTAAACGTTTGTAATTGTATGTGGGATAAACAATTTATTTGTTTCAGTGCTCAAGAACTCAAAATTGTACAGCTTTCGTTTACAGACATTATTTCTCTGAGTCAAACTAATAACTGAAAGTGCATAAAATACAGGACAAAATAGGCAATAATGAACATTAATATTTTTTCATGAATACACTATACCACTAACTTTCCTAACCAAATAATCAACCACGTTAATAATTAATATTCATATCAATAATATATAGTGTAAACGTATTTATTAAAAATATCATTTTATTTGAAAACATACGTAGGCTTTAGAAATCGTTCATTTATTTTGTATGAACAAAATAAACAAATAATGTTATTATTAATGTTAATCATTTTTATTATTATTGATATAGCTCAATGACCCAGAAAATAAATTTTTGTCAAAATGAGGCATAATTTTAGTTGACACATGATATGCCGTAACCATTGGCTGTAACGTCCACATGACGTCGTCCCTCCCGTCAGCCAATCAGAAGCCAGGACTTTTGCCGCTGTTTAGGGCGCCATGTTTCAATAGACAAACAATTTTATCAACAGCTTTACTGTAATATCGACTTTAGTCCGCTTTAAGCGAGTTTTACCATCTGTGACGGACGAACAAACATTTGCGGACAGTTTATTACTCGTACTCAAGGCATTTTATATCAATATTGTTGCGGTATGAGTTTGTGTGGCACCGAGACACTAATGTGTCTCATAGAAACACGTCATTCTGGATTATTTTGTCACTTTATGACCGTGGTGACTTTATAAAAGGTAAACAGAGATTATTTAAACTCACATACAGCCTTGTATGTGAACTGAAGCTTGTAAACTAGTGCTAAATGAACGAGATACTGCTGTGAATATTGTGTTATGGGTTGCTTAGAAACAATCTGTATCTGGGATTAACAGTGTTTGCTGATGCTAACATACGAACTAGCACATCTGTTTGAACGAGTTGTTCTCGGTGTTATCAGTAAGACTGGTTAAATGAAGTGTAAGTGGATGTGATTGCTGGTCATTTCTCCTCTCAGATCAGCAGGATGTCCATTGATTTTGACAGTGCAGCTTTACAGACCCAGCAGGAGGAAGAGGAGTATGACCAGGAAGACTACGCCAGAGAACAAGAGGTATCTGTCAGTTACTGAACACTGATTCATAGACTGACATCTGTCATCTGCTGCACTGTACTTGACTACATGTACAAACAATCCGTTTATCTGTCTGTAGTTTACATCAACACTAAATATTTGATATTTATTTCAGCGCATGGCTGTTTAATGCAATAGGAAAAAGGCTAAAATATAATTGAAATGGTAGACAATTAAAAAAAAACTAAACATGTAGATTTTTTTAAAAGTATAATACAATTTAAAACTAAGATAATATGTAATTGTATAATATGATATATATATATATATATATATATATATACAGTGCTCAGCGTAAATGAATACACCCCCTTTGAAAAGTAACATTTTAAACAATATCTCAATGAACACAAAAACATTTTCCAAAATGTGGACAAGACTAAGTTTTATATAACATCTGTTTAACTTATAACATGAAAGTAAGGTTAATAATATAACTTAGATTACACATTTTCAGTTTTACTCAAATTAGGGTGATGCAAAAATGAGTACACCCCACAACAAAAACTACTAAATCCAGTACTTTGTATGGCCTCCATGATTTTTAATGACAGCACCAAGTCTTCTAGGCATGGAATGAACAACATTTTCAGTTTTACTCAAATTAGGGTGATGCAAAAATGAGTACACCCCACTGAAAGTCTCTGGAGCAAAGCTAAATTTTAGACTACAAATGTCTAATTTAACAAGAATTCAACCACAGGTGAGTCTAATTATTCATTACACAGGTGTTCAGCAGACAGTTGACTATAAAAGGGTGTTACTTAAAGAAAACCCCTTCCCATTTCATGCTGTCAGCAATGGCACCACATGGAAGAGAAATGTCACAAGACCTGAGAAAGAAAACAATTTATTTACACAAGAAAGGTGAAGGCTACAAGAAGATCAGCAAAGCTTTACTTATCAGTCAGAATACTGTAGCAAAAGTGGTACAAACATTTAAAAAAGATGGAACTGCAACCATCTCACAGAGACGTCCAGGTCGTCCACGGAAGTTAACACCTCGACAGGAGCGTCTTCTGATGAGAAGGGTTGAAGAAAATCGACATGCAAGTTCACTGCAGTTATCTAAAGAAGTAGAAAGCCAAACTGGGGTGATTATTTCCCGTGACACAATACGGCGTACACTGCAGAGGAATGGCATGCATGGGTGCCGTCCACGAAAGAAGCCTCTCCTAAAGCCCAGGCACAAAAAAGCCCGCCTAGAGTTTGCCAGGGCCCATGCTGACAAAGATGAAGACTACTGGGACTCTATACTCTGGAGTGATGAGACCAAGATAAATGTTTTTGGAACTGATGGCTTCAAAACTGTATGGCGTCGCAAAGGTGAGGAATACAAAGAAAAATGCATGGTGCCTACAGTGAAACATGGTGGTGGCAGTGTCCTTATGTGGGGCTGCATGAGTGCTGCTGGTGTCGGGGAGCTGCATTTCATTGATGGCATCATGAATTCACAAATGTACTGCTCCTATACTGAAAGAGAAGATGCTACCATCACTCCGTGCCCTTGGTCGTCGTGCACTTTTCCAACATGACAATGATCCTAAACACACATCTAAGGCCACTGTTGGATTTCTGAAGAAGAACAGGGTGAAAGTGATTCAGTGGCCAAGTATGTCTCCTGATCTGAACCCAATCGAACACCTATGGGGAATTCTGAAGAGACAAGTTGAGCATCACTCTCCATCCAGCATCCAATCTCTAAAAGAGGTCATTCTTGAAGAATGGAAAAAGATAGATCTGGCAAAATGTCGCCAACTTGTTCATTCCATGTCTAGAAGACTTGGTGCTGTCATTAAAAATCATGGAGGCCATACAAAGTACTAGATTTAGTAGTTTTTGTTGTGGGGTGTACTCATTTTTGCATCACCCTAATTTGAGTAAAACTGAAAATGTTGTTCTCTAAGTTATATTATTAACCTTACTTTCATGTTATAAGTTAAACAGATGTTATATTAAACTTAGTCTTGTCAACATTTTGGAAAATGTTTTTGTGCTCATTGAGATATTGTTTAAAATGTTACTTTTCAAAGGGGGTGTACTCATTTACGCTGAGCACTGTGTGTATGTATATATATATATATATATATATATATATATATGGGTCATTGACGAATAAGGATTTTCGACAGGCAAATATATACACAAATACACACACACACAAAGTGAAACCATATTAAACTGTATGCAACAATATGCAAACATTTTCAGTTCCAAATAATTCCTGTAAAAGAAACTTGCACCTCAAAAAGAAAAATGCACCACGGGTTTCACAAAAATATTAAGCAGCATCTGTTTCCAACATTGATAATAATAAAATATAATATATTTATTTTATGTCAAACAATTTTTTAAGTTGTATTAGGTGATAATTAAAATGTTTAAGTGTAGAGACTGACAATTAATTTGTGTTTATGTAATGGTGCAGTATTTTTATACATGATCTATACATAACATTATATAAAAAACAAAGCACAAGCCCTTGTAATCTTTTAATGACAATAAATACATAACGTCCCCTTTACCTTTGCAACAATATCTCTTCTCTTATGATATGTGTGAGGCAATAACCTCTCTTCCAGCCACCGGTCACTCACAGGAAATGATTGCAGCAATTAGCAATTGACCGTTTTAGTCCAGATCCGGTTTTTATCCCCAAGTAAAAAGGAAAAAAGTCCCGTCCTTCTTTATATATTGATTATTATTTTTAAAATCTCATTCCAGAAGATGCTTTACTTGGATGTACATTACAATATGGAGAAAAGACAATTGCAATTTGCCTTTCATGTCGAATTTAAATCCAGTTTCCAGAAAGCAAACACATTTATTGTTATTGAATATATTACTTTTTAAATATTTTTTTAAACATGTTATGTTTACACAACACTTTCATTACATACACTTACATATCTTAAATACAATTGTAGTAAAAGTTAAGGTATAATTATACTTCAAGAATGACTCTATTGTATTACTTTGTCTGCTGGATACATTAACACACATTCAAGTTATTTTAAGCAAATCGTTTTTGTGTCTGTCTACCTGTTAAAGCAGGTACATCACATAAAGTTTCATCCGGTTCATGTTCTAAATTTGTACATCTGGTACTAGACATTTCAGTATTTCTGTGTGGCTTTAATATTGAGACCTGTAATGCTAATAAAGTCCCTCTGTCAGTGCTGTTCTCTAATATGGCCTGCAGTTAATGCTTTACATGCCGGTGTAACCATTAAAAGCTGCTGTATGAAACACAAGAGTTTGATTTTATAGTTTTCTCGTGATTTTGTTGTTTTATGAGCTAGCTGCTTTACTCGGTTTACTAGGTCCACATTTGCTTTCTCGTGGATTTTAGTAGTTCAAGATTCTTCTGTTTCCGGTCACAAGCAGAAACAGTGTTTGTTTTTAAAGGGCAGATCTTCTCCAATCAGATACAGCTATGGGCTGCATGAATGAGCGTTTGCTGTCATTGGTGCACGTTCAGTGCAGTCAGGTGTGTTTGCTGTGTTTCACAGCTCTTTACTGAAGCTTCACAGATGTTTGCTCTGAATGGAGGGATAAATTATTGCTGATTTCACTTCTCGTTTTAGATTAGAATCAGAAAAGAATAGTTTGAGGTGAATGAGGACCATCGATTTTGATGGATATTCACAGGCTGTTTGTCTTTTTTCCATGAGAGGAGGAATGTTTCTGCTCCAGTTAACTGAAACGTATGTTCTGACCCCCACAATGGGCCGACCTCAGCCTGGACAAATGAGGATGGCTTGGTTCCTCGGTTTCTGCTGTTTTTGTTTTTTTGTTCTTCATATGAGTCACGCTGCTGAACTCCAGCATTGCACACAATAGTGCTTCAGTATGTCATTGAGTCCAAGAGCTCCTGTCGGGAGAGTGTAAATGCAGGAAGGTTTTCTGTCCGAGGGAACGTATCAGGATGTGCGGGTCATCCAGCGGGAGTTATGGAGGGTGAGTGAGTTTGATACGGAGACATCAGCTGTGTTTTATCATGAAGTGAAAGACACTGAAGTTGCTGAAAGTTAGGAGTGCTCGGGCTCCTTTAAGACGCCTCAAGGCCATGTGTTAGTGTTTGTGTGAGAGTTCAGCATGTCTGTAACCAGGCGGGTGTGTGTTTTTATTTTTTTTAATGGTTGCTATGGGACCTGCTGTGAATTGGTTGCTTGTGTATTAGTGTTTGACTGATTTTATAAGATGCACACTTGACTGTATCAGAACATATGGATATTGTCCAATATTAGTGATTTCCTTTTTTCTTTTGCTGTATCAGCAGTTTAATATCAATATTAATTGCGGATTTTAGATTAACTTTGCTATCTTTAATGAAACACGCTAGATAATGTGAAATATTTAAACTTTATAGAACGCTTTTCTATAATGTCCCTCCATTATAGGGACATTTTTAACTCATTTAAAATGAGTTCTCCATTTTATACCACACACCGTGATGATGCTAAAGTGAATTTAAGCAGCACAACCTAAGAGTGATCATACATCGTTTTTTTAGAGTAGTAGAATGTAGTGTTTGTAATTGAATTGGCCATAGCATAAAAATAAGTGACTGTGTTGGTCAGAGTTGATATCAAGAGTAAAATTGAGTGCATTTAGATATACCATTCTCTTTAACTCTAAAACATGTTTGCTGCGTTTTTCTATTTATTTTTAGCACTTTCTAAAAGATTAACCAAAAATTGCTCATAGTTTCTTGACCATGTTATGAAAGAAATATAACTTTTTTGTTTATATAATATTCATGTTTTATACATTATTTGTTTCTAGTTATATTCATTTTCTTGCTGGGGTTTTAAATGTATTTATTTATAGAAAATCACTGGTTCAAAATAAAGAGCGCATTAGCTTACAGAGTGTCATGCCTGATGTCCCAAAAAGGTTGTAAAAAAAAAAATATATCTTTCTATATATATATATCTGCCAATTAATTGTAAGCTGTTTTTAAAAACCACAAACATCTCTTGCTCTCTCTGAATAGGGATTGCTTCTGTGGTCCATTTGGTAATAGCAAATTTATTTTAAATCATCCAAAACCCAGGGTTTCTTATATCAATAATATCATACTAATATCTCAGGCTGGACCTCAGGTTTTCAGATCCGAGTGAATCTGTGAAGACCTCTAATCTGTGCCTTAACAGTCTGGCTGGGCAGAAGACCGCTCATGGGAGGGGTGGCTATGGTCCTGAATGATTGTTCAGATGTTTTATTGATAAAATGATGTTTGTTTTTTTAGCTCCACAAGCTCCTGACTGATCTCCCTGATGATATGCTCGATGACAGCGCAGACTGCTCCTCACCTGAGCTTGACCGCTCCACCTGCAGTCGCCCAGAAGACAACAACAGGTACAAAACACCCTTATGCAACACTCACCTTAAATACCTATTTAATAAAACACACAAATGTGTTTGTCTTTCAGACCGCAGCATGCTTGGAACGTGCCACAATGGGAGCATCCAGTACCTTCTTCCCATGAGGAAGTGAGTTTATTAGTTTTAGATGCAACAAAAACAACCTGATTAAGTATGAGGGTCATTGAAAGGATGCAAATGGTCTTCGATTTGGTGCATTTAATATACTATAACAAGTAATTCACTTATTAGTTTGTCTTCCATGTGTTTGCAGCACTATGAGGAGTATGACCAAGGCTCTTATCATGAGGACTACAGCTATAAGAGTCACACGTCTCAGACCAACAGTCACCCTCATCACCTCCAGACCGGGACAGAACATTTACCCACTGGCTGGGACCAACAGAACGGACAGAACTATCAGTACCAGAACGGAGACTATGCACACTCATCTGCAGGCACAAATGAGTTCCACGGCACTGACTTCTCCACTGGGGACGGGGCGGAACAGGACGTGTACCCTAATGATGCTCTTCAACATGGGGCAGGCTACCATGGAGATGAGGTACAAGCCCATGGAGAGCATAACAACATCAGACACCACTTTCAGGTGAATGCTTGCAGCCAATATTCTATTAAGCATTGTATGCATGTTTATTAATTTTGCACATTTGTTGAAGATGTTTGATAATGGAGGAGCTGGGAACAAACCCACTGGCCACTACAAGGCCAGTTACCACCCACATCAACCTTCAAACCAGCCCAAGATGTTCAGTCCTCAAGTGACCAATCAGAATGGCCACTTTGACCAGATTCAGAGGGACTTCCTGGACTCAACACAGAGTAAGATACTATTATGTATTGCCATGTTGCAATTTTACATAAGTGTTTTCAGTTCGAATATATTATATATTCCTGTGACCAAGCTGAATTTTCATCATCTTGACTCCAGTCTTCAGTGTCACACAATCCTTCAGAAATCATTATAAAATACCGATTTGATGCTTAAGAAACAGTTCCTATTATTATCAATGTTGAAAACAATTGTTTCTTCATATTTCTTTGGAAACAATGATATACTTTGGTGATTTAAAAAGCTCAAAACAACAGCATTTATTTGAAATTGTATTTGTAATGACTATGTATGAGTATTTTAGGAGATTGAGGTGTGTTGTATGAATGTTACTCAGATACAGCAGACGGTCAGCAGCTGGCACAGCTTCAGATTTTAAACCGAGCACAATCCAGACAGATGGAGGAGCTGGAACAGAATCTAGAGGACTGCAGGAGGAGGATGAGATATCTGGAGCACCAGTTCACAATCGTCAAAGGTCCGATTCACTAGATTTCCACAGTTATAAATTCAGTTCTGAAATGTATCTTTGTGGAAAAACTTAAGCAGACTAGTGACAGGACCCAATAATTTCCCTTCATTAATCATTTATAATTTATTTATTATTATATTTATTATTTGTTTATTTAAAAGCTCATCAACATCGCTGTTACTAGTTTATTGTTTAAGCCCCCGTAATGCATAAAAAAACGATTTTAATATTCTGGATCGCTTTTGACCCGGTGGGAACGTAAGCTTATAAAACAATCATAACTTGTCATAACATGGTTATATATAACAACCATATTGTATATGATGAATAAATCCTTTTTAATGAGTGAACTTGTAAAAATTAATTTCTAAAAATGTTATTACCACTTTTTATAATTATTACTATTATGATGAACTATTTTTAAATATGCTCTTGTCAACAACAACAAAAAAGCACTGAGGTATTCCTGCTGGTTTGCAATTACTCTGAAATGTTTTCAAACAAAATAAATACATTTGATTTATTAAATTGTATTTTTATTGTGAAAGATCAGTTTTCATGCTGCAGTGGTTTAGGTGGCAACAGAGTGAAATGTGGGCTTAACCTTTTCAAGCCTTCGTTCCTTTTTCAGATTTAGACTGTGTGGTCTGTGAACCTTTGCTCTGCACCCCTTTGGGAGGTAGTTCATTTGATGTAGTTTATTATTGTTGTCTGTTTATAGTGTGTTTGTGCATACATAATCATGTTTTCAACACAATTTGGTCCTAAAGTCATGTGAGAGATCAAGAAAGAGGCTAAATATATATGTATAAGTATTGTTTAGATAGATGTAACTCGTATATTTAATAAACAAATTATGTTCTAGTTGAAACTGACCCAGAACGTGAAAGGATATATATATATATATATATATATATATATATATATATATATATAAGGTAATATAAAACAAATACTAATTTGAGCCATACAATCTGTTTCTTTTTGTCTAGATGAGAAAGACGGTCTGACTGTATCGCTGAAGGAGTCCAGTGCACTAGTGGAGGAGGCAAAAGAGAGAGAAGCGAAGCTCCAGGGGAGAATCAGATCTCTGGAGAAACAGATCCAGTCTCTCACAGACCGAGAGCAAGAGGTACGAGCTCATGAATTCCCCATGCATCAGTCATGCAGCAAGTCCAAGTTAAATTGTGCATTTGGAGCTTGTTAAAATGGTGTAGAACATGGTGCAGTCTCTTATAAAAGAGGAAATGTGTGCGTACACAGAGCCTAAAGCAGCAGCATGTGGCAGAGGCGGCAATGGACAGCATGAAGCTGCAGATGATGGATCTGCGTCGCTCAGACACTCTGACACGAGCTCGTGAGCAGCACGATAGAGACATGACCGCCATCCGGGAGCAGTACGAAGCCAAACTGCTCACCCTTCAGCAGAAACTAGACGCACAGTCACAGAGTCTTAACGAGCAGGTCAGATACATGTAGATATGAATTATTCCCGAGTGCAGATTAACCCCTTTCAACAGAGGGCAGTGCAGGCCTGCGGTTTCACTGTGTGTGTGTGTTTGTCAGGCGGAGGTGGGACGGCGGCTGCTGGACACGGTCCGGCTGCTAGAGCGTCAGAGGGAAGAGGATCAGGTGGACAGAGCCGCTGTCATCAACACCCTCACACAGCGCCTGGAGGAGAGCCAGCAGCAGTGTGCCAAACTGCTCCACACTGGTATGTGACATCCCATGTGCTTCTGTTGTGATTGCTCGAGCCTCATGGGTAATCGTATGGGCCAGTCATCTTTTTCTCTTGCAGTTAACACAGTTAAAAGGGGTGGTTGAATGTGATTTCACTTTTTTAACTTGGTGTCTGATGTTGCTGTTTGAGCATTAACAATAACTGCTAAGTTATAACGCTGAAAGATCAGTGCTAATGGAGATTTTTTTATTATTATTTTAAAATACTACATATTTGAAATAGTTTGTTGTATGTGTATTACAATTTTAATTACAACGTCAAGTATATTTGATTACAATTAGTATATTTTGTTTAAATTAATAATAATATAAATAAGCATAAACGCACATTTCAATTTTGTATTACTTTATTTATATTTACTTATGTTATTTATATTCCACGGTCCATATTCTGTACTTTTGTACATTTTAATTCAATATATGAGGTTGCAGATCTTGCAGCAGTCATAACTCTTCGTAACTCTTTTGTTTTACAAAGAGGAAAAATCCTGTTTTCAGGGTTTGATTTAACAAATGGATTTAAGTTTTGTCTCCCTTGTGTCTGTAACGTCTTTATCCAAACGTATTTTCTTCTCTGCAGGCTCTGTTCAAGAGATGAGTCAGTTACAGCTGAAGCTCCAGCAGGCCCAGTCTGCCCGCGCTATCAGCGGAGACATCAGCAAAGCCCTGCAGGTCAGTCAGTCCACTAATGTTTGACCGCATTTACAATAAAGGGAAACATTAAAGCTGTGCATAAAACAGAGCCCATGTGTTTCCTCTCTCAACAGGAAGAGTTGACTGAACTGAAGGAGCAGATCAGTCTGTATGAGTCTGCCATTAAACATGGAGCCCTGGAGTCTAATATAGACTGGGAGAACCAGCTGTCTGAGTCCTACATGGACCTGGGCATCCAGAAGTCCAAGTGGAGAAATGGAGGAATCCACAGGTAACGTCACATTGTACAATAACAATCCAAGCTGTATTACTATAGTGTTCATATTTCAAGCTCCTTATAATCTCACAATTACTTTGTTTCCCAGAAAACCTCATATTGCTGAAGCAGGAGACTCCAACCTGCTGAAGGAGAATATGGTGCGAGAGCTGAAGAGCGAGTTACAGCGCTACCTGAGTCACCTGAAGACCAACCGTCTGAAGATCTCTGAGCTGCAGGCGGAGCTGCGATGCTCCCAGACCAGAGCAGAACAGCTGCAGACGCAGCTGGAGCAGGCTGAGAGAACCATACGAGACTCTAAGGTCTGACCTACAGCAAATCCTTGCTTGATGATCAACCTGTGTGCTGCTAAACTTACACCTTGTGCGTTTACTACAGGTGAGGGAGAGCAGCTTGGAGAAACACCTGGAAACATCTCACATGACTGCCGCTCCTCACAAAGACCTCGTCAGACTGCAGGAGGAACGGCAGGCCCTGCAGGAGAGAGCGGAGGTCAGTGTGACTTCAGTCACAGAGTTAGAGGACGTTTGGGTCTGGATCAGTTTAAAAATTAAAAAAAATTTTTTTTTTATAAAGCAAAAAAAACACAAGATTAAATTACAGATGATAGGTGACCAGTTTGAGCTTAGAAAATGTTCAAATTATAAATTTTGAACTGAAATAAAAAAAATATTAATTTGAAGTAAAATAAAACAACTTAAATAATAAATTAAAGCCAAACAGAAATACTTGTATTTGTGTGTATATATATATATATATATATGTATATGTGTGTAAAATATACAAATTTAGTTTAGCAACAGATAATGGTGGTAAAATGGTTGTATTAATGTTTTTGGCCTTTTTACCATTTATTTATACAGACAGTATCAAAATATTTTAGTATTATTTGAAATAAAGCTGATTTTTTTTTGATGACAATATATTGGATTTCAGTTAGTTGCCAAAGCAACATTTCTCATTTTTAAGGACTACAGTAAAAAGTAAAACTGAAACATTTTAATATATAGAAATATGGCATTGAATATATGTATATTATATATAAATATATACAAAATGACATAAAATTACTAATTACTGAAAATGCTAAAATTACTGAAAATAAAACAAAACTAATTCTGAATATTAATAAAGACTATAATAATTTATAAATACTATTAAAATTACACTGATCTGGATCCATGTTTTGAAAAGGCATTATTTAGCTAGCTAGTTGTTAAGCCCAGTTGTGAACGGCAGGCTCTGGAGAAGAGGAATCAGGAGCTGAAGCAGAGTGAGGAGAAGGTGAAGGCAGCCAACTTTGAGCTCTGCACCAAGATGAGGGAGATGATCCAGGAGCTGGACCAGGAGAAACAGGAAGCTGCAGAGAGGTCACACATTCATTCTTTCTGCTGAAGTGAGAGTTAATTCCACTCTGGTGCACCTTCTGTGGTGTTTCATCTGTGAAATGCTCTGTGTGTGCAGGGATGAGAGGACTCAGCAGCAGTTCAGGGATGACGTGGTGAATCGTGTCCAGATGGAGCTCATGCAGGAGCACACGTCTCACATCGAGCAACTCACCAGCCAGCATCAGCAGCACATCCAACAGCTCGAGTACTGCACTTTAAACAATATGACTGGAAACTTCATAATAACCTTCATGAAGTATGCAGAAGCTGACTTTTATTAACACCGGTCCGTCCACAGGTCAAAGCTGGCTGATCTCAGTCAGGAGGTGTTAGCTGTGCAGGAATGCTACATTTCTGTTTGCAAAGAGAAAGACAAGCTGGAGGGAAATCTCCAGAACAAGCTTGAAGAACTGAGGAGTTTGGAAGAAAATGAGGTAAGCGCTAGATAGTGAATACATTCATTTATTGATTGGTTGACAGTTTTATCATTTTTTATTGAATTATTTTAAGATATTAATCATATATATCAGATGCAAAAGCCTCCAAGTGCCGTCTGAAATTGTATTCTAAAATGAGCATTTTCTCAGGCTCCTGTGTGTAGGTTCAGTAATTTCACTTTTATGGCAATTAGTTATTTTCATTGCATTAAAGTGAAATAACTGAACGTAAACATAGGAGCCTGAGAAAATGCTCATTTTAGAGAAAAACAATTCAGATGGCACTTAGGGACTTTTGTATCTGAACTCTATATATATATATATATATATATGTATGTGTGTTACAAACTACCAGGCTCAGGGCAGCGTAACAATAATGGGGAGGCCACGCACAAAGTAAGTTAACTCAAAATAAAATTGATTATAGTAAATTATACTAAAAATAAACCCAAAAAGGGAAGAGAAAAGAAAACAACAAACGTATTAAAGAAGGCTCAAAGTCTGTTGCTGGAGAGAAGTCAAGCTCAAACGGGGCCTACCGCACACCTAGATCCTTTAATCAGTCAACTCATCAAAGGTAATCCACCGCACCTGCCGCTTGTCTCCACCCTGCAAACAGACAAGAGACGCAAACCAGAACTTAGAACGCCACCTAGAGGTGAACAGATCCCGTTTAGAGAACAGGTGCTACCCCGGGTCTTAACAAAATATGATATTATATAGTGTGTGTATATGTATGTATTATATATATATATACAGGTTCATCTCAATAAATTAGAATGTCGTGGAAAAGTTCATTTCAGTAATTTAACTCAAATTGTGAAACTCGTGTAATAAATACATTCAATGCACACAGACTGAAGTAGTTTAAGACTTTGGTTCTTTTAATTGTGATGATTTTGGCTCACATTTAACAAAACCCCACCAATTCATTATCTCAACAAATTAGAATATGGTGACATACCAATCAGCTAATCAACTCAAAACACCAGCAAAGGTTTCCTGAGTCTTCAAAATGGTCTCTCAGTTTGGTTCACTAGGCTACACAATCATGGGGAAGACTGCTGATCTGACAGTTGTCCAGAAGACAATCATTGACACCCTTCACAAGGAGGGTAAGCTACAAACATTCATTGCCAAAGAAGCTGGCTGTTTACTGAGTGCTGTATCCAAGCATGTTAACAAAAAGTTGAGTGGAAGAAAAAGATGCACAACCAACCAAGAGAACCGCAGCCTTATGAGGATTGTCAAGCAAAATCAATTCAATAATTTGGGTGAACTTCACAATGAATGGACTGAGGCTGGGGTCAAGGCATCAAGAGCCACCACACACAGACGTGTCAAGAAATTTGGCTACAGTTGTCATCAGAGGCATCTTACCTGGGCTAAGCAGAAGAAGAACTGGACTGTTATAGTTTCGTCTTCCACCACATCTGCTCACCCTTTCTGCATTGTCTTTTTATATTCTGAACTGCTGTTGATTTTCTCCAACATGGTTTTTGTCTGCCATTCTTCTTGCTGACTTTCACGGGGACAATATCATCAATACAATTCTCAACTTTTGAGTTAAATGAATCCAGGAGAAGATCAACAGGGTCTGTAGAAATGCTTGGTGTTAAAGATATAGCCTTCATAAATAGCTCATTAGTGTTCTCGTTAATGCATCTCTTTCTGACAGAGACGGATTTAGATTCAGTGGTTACAGAGATCAATATATCAAAGAAAATACAGAAGTGATCAGATAATGCTACATCCTTAATAGCAATGGATGAAATATTTAGACCTCTACTGAGGAGTAAATCTAGAGTGGGTCCTCGATTGTGTGTGGGTCTATGCATGAGCAGATGTGGCGGAAGATGGAACTATAGCATCTATAAAGACAGCCTTTGTGCTTTCAATGTACAACTAGCCACAGCTAGACAGACCTTGTTCTCAAACCTTATAAACCATGCACACCTTGAAACAGTAACTTAAACAACACTCGGACTCTTTTTGCTACTGTTGAGAGACTGAAAACCCCCATAAGTCAGATTCTCAGTGAAATGCTCTCCGACAGCAAATACAACGAGTTTGCTTCCATCTTTTCTGAGAAGATCAATAATATCAGAAAGGAGATTGGCACATCTTCTAGTTATGCAGAGGTCACACAGATTCAACCGCAATTTCAAAAGTGACTATGTCTGTTTTCAAAGAAATTGATAGCAAGATTTTGGAAGAAATAGAAACTTCTTGAATGGAAGAGATTTTGGAAGAAATAGTACTGCACCTTAAATCGTCAACCTGCTATCTTGACACACTTCCCACATATTTTTTCAAAGAGATTTCTTAGAAGTGGTGAACGTCTCACTTCTTTCTGGGACTTTTCCAAACTCCCTGAAAACTGCAGTTGTTAAACCCCTTCTGAAAAAGCACAATATTGATAACACCATGTTGAGCAACTATAGACCAATATCTAATCTTTCTTTCATAGGTAAGATTGTTGAAAAGGTAGTTTTTAATCAGCTAAACAAATACTTCAATTCAAAAGGATACCTTGATAATTTTCAATCTGGTTTCCGCGTGCATCACAGCACAGAGACAGCACTTATTAAGATAATAAATGATATTCGCCTTGATTCTGATTCTGCCAAAATATCAGTGCTGGTACTACTAGATCTTAGTGCTGCGTTTGACACTGTCGATCATAACATACTTCTACAGAGACTGGAAAACTAGGTCGGGCTTTATGGGATGGTACACAAATGGTTCAGGTCATACGTAGAAGGGAGAGGTTATTATGTGAGTATAGGAGAGCATAAGTCTCAATGGACGTCCATGATATGTGGAGTCCCACAAGGCTCAATTCTTGCACCGCTCTTGTTTAGCCCGTATATGCTCCTACTAAGACAAATAATGAGAGAACCAAATTACTTATGACAGCTGTGCTGATGATACCCAGATTTACCTAGCCTTATCTCCAAATGACTATAGCCCCATTGACTGTCTGCCAATGCATTAATGAAATTAACAGTTGGATGTGCCAGAACTTTCTTCAGTTAAACAAGGAGAAAACTGAAGTCATTGCATTTGGAAACAAAGATGAAGTTCTCAAGGTGAATGCATACCTTGACTCTAGGGGTCAAACAGCTAAAAATCAAGTCAGAAATCTTGGGGTGATTCTGTAGACAGACCTTAGTTTTAGTAGTCATGTCAAAACAGTAACTAAATCAGCATACTATCATCTCAAAAACATTGCAAGAATTAGATGTTTTGTTTCCAGTCAAGATTTGGAGAAACTTGTTCATGCCTTTATCGCCAGCAGGGTGTTTTTTTGTAATGGTCTCCTCACCGGCCTTCCCAAGAAGACCATTAGACAGCTGCAGCTCATCCAGAACGCTGCTGCCAGGATTCTGACTAGAACCAGAAAATCTGAGCATATCACACCAGTCCTCAGGTCCTTACACTGGCTTCCAGTTACATTTAGGATTGATTTTAAAGTACTTTTACTCGTTTATAAATCCCTCAATGGTCTAGGACCTAAATATATGGCAGATATGCTCACTGAATATAAACCTAACAGACCACTCAGATCATTAGGATCGAGTCAGTTAGAAATACCAAGGGTTCACACAAAACAAGGAGAGTCTGCTTTTAGCTATTTTGCAGACCGCAGTTGGAATCAGCTTCCAGAAGAGATCAGATGTGCTAAAACATTAGCCACATTTAAATCCAGTCTCAAAACTCATCTGTTTAGCAGTGCATTTGTTGAATGAGCACTGTGCTACGTCCGAACTGATTGTACTCTATAATCATTTTCTATTCTTAACTGTTTTAAATTCATTTAAAATATATTTGTATATCATTTTGTTTTTATTATTTTTCATGTCTATTTCACTTCCTTTTATGTAAAGCACTTTGAATTACCACTGTGTATGAAAAGAAAACTTTCTTATGTGAGTCAAAAGTCTGGCCTGACTGTTAATATTTGATCATGTGTCTTGCTGCTGCAGTTAAAGAGGCGAGAGGAGAGTGAGGCTGCTCTGGAGAGTCTGAGGTCTGATCTGGAGCGTCAGCATCAGGAGGACGTGTCTCGGCTCAAAGCCCAGTGGAAGTCCGACACACAGGCTGAGACTGAGCTGCGGGTCAGAGAGCAGCTGGAAACAGCCAGGAAGAGCTGGCAGCAGGAGCAGGAGACGGTTAGTGTGATCATCAATGATCTTTCTACTCTGTGTCAGGCCAGCATGATCTTACTAAAATCTCACTGTTGTGCCATTCAGATGTACAATCAAACCAAATTACATTCTCTTTGACTTGACCAAGGTTTGCTTAAGTGTTTTCTTGAATTGCTAATGCAACCTTTTTACACCACAAAGTGAACAAAATAAAGCATTAATTGTTTGACCTAAATTGGTATTATTTAATTGTGTACTTAAATTCTTGTCATACTTTATTACCATTTTCTAAACTGTAGCGAATAAACTCTGATATTGTGAGAAATGTTGAAGGTGTTTGGATTTTTTTGGTTTGACTCTAGGTCAAATGCTCTTCTATTTTGCCTTTTATATATTTTATCTGTCTGTCTGCATATCTTTTGCCAGTACCATTGGTTTCATATGTTCATCAGTATATTTTTGCTTATCTGTGTTTTGTCAGCTTGTCTTTTTTTGTCTGTGTGTATGTCTTTTTGCCTATCTTTGATTTTTCTTTCTGTTTGTCTGTCTGTCATTTTGCCAGTTGGAGCAGTCCTGGGCTAAGCGCTTACAGGAAGCTGAGGAAGAGGTCAGGAAGGCCAGGCAGTCAGACACCCGTGAGGGAGCGTGTCAGACCTCCTCTGAGACGGCAGGTCAGCTGATTTCAGCGGAGGAGCTGGAGGTCCGGCTCAGTGCTCAGGAGACACTGCTGCAGGAGGCTACGACAGCCCAGGCAAGAGCCGTGGAGGAAGCAGTACGAGATGCTCAGAGAGAGATGCAGCAGAAACACACTGATGATATCACACTCCAGGTGTGACCGGTTTACAGCTCTTGACATCAGAACAAATGCATTCATTTCATAAAGACACCAGGATCAGTACAAATATAGTGCATATATTTAGAAAAAATATCCTCTCTAGAATATTTTTCTTCTAGTTGGTTTATGGAAACTGAATGGACTAACAATGATTTTTGCCTTCCTAGGTTGAAGGTGCGATATCAAGGGCTTGTTCTCGATGGCTCCAGGACTTGACCTCCCTCCCAGAATACAAGAGCAGTCTGCAGAGGGAGAAAGATGAATGGGAGGGACTTCAACAGCAGCATGTCCAGGAACAGGTATTTGTTGTAGTGATCAATCTGAAACGATTCCTTCATATTTACTTTCTAAACTCCCCTCCTGATCCCAGGTGTCCTCAGCTGTGAAGGCAGTGGAGGAAAGGTGGCAGGACACGCTCCGCACCAAATGTGCTGAACTGGAGCAGTGTAACGTGAGAAAGCGGGAGCTCCAGGAGGAAGCGCTTACCCTCAGCACTCGACTGGAGCGCTTGTGCCAGGAGCAGGCCGCCCTCGTGAAAGCAGAGCTGGCTGCAGCCCGAGACGCTTGGATCAGAGATAAGCAGGAGGAGATGTCCCGCCTCAGAGCGCAGATCCAGAGAGAGCAGAAGCAGAAACTACAAGCCGTCCTGGAGCAAACTGACAAACGAAGAGACACCGAGCTACATGAAGCTCTCAGAGAAAAGGAGCAGGAGTGGAGGGATCAACAAGAGATCAGGTTCGTTTGGAGAGTTTAGGAGGCAAGCTTGAACAGAATGCTGTTTAGGCAGGGCCCTTTTGACGTTAGCCAAAAAACAACACCCTAAAACTACCTACAATACCTTAGCAAGTACAAACAATAGCAGCGTCGCAAGTCTGTCTATCTAATATGCAGTATGCACTACAAATATCTTTTAATACAAATATCTGTTATTTCATTATTTAAAGAGCCCAATCAAAATACCAATACATAGACGATACACTTCTACTGTATTATACATTTATTGGTATTTTGGTATTGGTAAACCGTTGGTAAACTGATATTTGAAATAACATTTAAATTAATAGAAGCCAAGTCTGTTGACTCGTTCTAAACATGAGTTTATGAATGTATGTTTTAAAGGAGCACTGTTGAGAGGCAGCAGGTGCTGGAGGAGGTGCTCCGTGATCTAAAGGAGCTGCTGCAGGAGGGAGTAGAGAGGAGGAGGAGTGGAGAAGAACAGAAGCTCAGCAGTGCACCAGGAACCATTAGATCCAGAGTCTGGGAGATCTGCAGAGAATCACTCAGTCGAACCCTCAACCAAGCCAAGCAGGAGTGGAAGAAGGTCACTGCAATGAGCACAACTGCAGAGAGTTCCCTCTTCTTTATTACACAAGAGCAGTCATTCAATGAGAAACACACTAAATATGTTCTTTCTCTCACACTCCAGAGCAGCGAAGACCAGCTGAGACGTGAGCTGAAGGAAACCCAGGAGCACCACGAGGCAGAGATCGGTAAGACCCACATCACACACTGCTGGATCACTTCCCTCCTCACGCTTCCTCTCCCTGCAGCAGGTCTGACGGTTCAGAGGAATCAGGGTGAACGCACCGAGTCTCTGGCCAAACTCCAGAGGAAGAATCAAGAGCTCCAGAAGCATCTAGAGAAGGCCTGCCGGCAGCTCCAGAGGACCGTACGAGAACACAAAAACACCCTGCAGAAGATGAAAGGTGCTGCTTGTTATTCAGAACCATCTGCAGTGGGAAGTCTTTTAAGTCTATTAAGAAATTCTACAGCATTAGAAACATATTATGTTTGAGCTTTAAGTTTTGTATTTTCAATTTTCATTTTAGTTTTTAGTCATTTTATGTACTTTTGTAGTTTGTATTAGTTTTTATGTAGCCTTAATTAATTTTATTTTAATAAAATTAGTACTTATTTCAGTTAGTTGCCAAGGCAACATTACTAATTTTATTTTAGTTTTTTTTTGCATTCGTCGTTTAATATTCGTTGTATTTTAATAATAATAATAATTGATGAAAACAGCACTAGTCTTTTTCCACCATTATTTCCTGTTTTCTCTCTACTGTCAATAAGTTGGAAAAGGCTAAAATGTATTAATACATTTTATTTATTTATTTATTTATTTATATTTATTTTTTACTTGTATCACCATTTGTTATATTACCTTTTGCTAAACTGAATACTTTTATATTTGTTTGTTTCATTTATTAAATTTTTTTTATCGAAGTGATGGTTTTAATTATTGTATGGAAGCCGTTTCCACCACTGAATTAAAAAAAAATAGATAATCGCTATTTTTTTCAGAATTCTGTTATAAAGTCAGAATTGTGAGATATAAACTTACAATTCTAAAAAAAAAGTCAAAAATGCAAGTTTACAAAAGTTCACACATTTCTGACCAAAAAAGACACAATTACCTTTTTTATTTTTTATTCAGTGGCAGAAACATACTTCAGTGATATATCTACATGTTTGGAAATATTTTTAAAGAATTTTGGATATTTTTTTTTTATTATTGGATTTGATTTCTCAGTTCATGAATTGATTTATTTGATTATCAGATTAGCATCACATTGTTATCACTTGGCACAAAAGGACCCCTGTAAGAAGCAGCATGTGGAAGACTTGTCATCTTTGTTTATTTGTCAAATCAGATGAGCACGAGGCAGTCCTTCAGAAGCAGCAGCAGGGCCATCTCAAAGCCCTCGAGGAACTGAAACAGAGCTCAAATGCAGAAGCACTTTCAAGGTTTGTAAACACTTGAAGTTGCTTGATTTCTCTCATGAGAGCACATCATTTACTATGAGTGCAGTGGGTTTTAGAGAAACACTAAGAGTCTGCATCAATGTTTCAGCGGTTCAGTCAGACAACACAATCTTCAAGCAGGTCTTGAGGAAATGAAGGAGCAATACATGAAAGCAGTGGAGAAAATTAGAGGTGATGCTTTACATAACTCGTCAAATTCTATTCACAGCACATTTCTCATTAAAAACCGGTTTCATGTTCTTCAAAAAAAACACAATGTCAAGGAGTAATAACTTTAAAAAGCATTTTTAATGGTCTTGATTTAGATTTAGATAAGTGATTTTGATCTTATTAATTGAATAATTATTATATAATAATAAATAAATATTGTAGTTTTGTGTATTTGTTTATTATATTTGCACCCTATTAAAGTTACACCCTACCTAACTAGAAGCAACTATTCAACTATTTGAAACTGAAGCTAATAGTTAATAAAGCAGCTTCCTAACTCGTTTTTAATTGAATTGGTTTTTCAATGTGTTTGTAGGTGACATGCTGCGTTACCTGCAGGAGAGTAAGGAACGGGCGTCCGAGCTGATCAGGACTGAGGTCCTGAGGGAAAGACAGGACACGGCTAGACGCATGCGCAGGTACTACCTCACCTGCCTGCAGGAGCTGCTGGAGGACGGAGGCCAGGCCGCAGGGTATGAGGAACCACATATTATCTTCATCTCTCTGGTTTCATGGTTTGGTCTTCATTCTACATCTTTTATTTCTCAGAGCTGAGAAGAAAATCATAAATGCTGCTAGCAAACTGGCCGCCATGGCCAAAGTCCTTGAGACCCCGATGGCCAAACGCAAGTTTTCGAGAACCCAGAACTCTCAAGGTAAAACCTCAACTCAGCCAAGCCTTCATTTGTTGCATGATATGGCGCTTTCATCTGGGATCATTGATTTTTGCTTAGGTGGGCCTGACAAAACGTACATTGAGACCAGTGGTTCTCCTGCTAACGTGCTGGGTGCTGAAGCCCTCCAGGATGGTAAGAACAAACGAATCCATCAGATCTACAATCTAACGGACACTAACTACACATCCATGACGGCGAAACAGAAAGGCGTCAAAACTAAAGCCATCGAACCGGATTCCCTCAAGTCTGCAGTGGTATGTGGATCCAAAGACACTTTTACGGTTGGTCCGGTAACTCCGAAGCGCACACACTTTGCACATGATGGTGTTTTTAACAGTGATGTCAGGACCCCTAATATCACACTGAGAAAGCACAGCAGGGAAATGTTCATGGAGGGTTCGGGAGAACCGTCATCCGTCCAGCCGTTCCTGATTGAAGAAGCTCCTGTTCGTGATGACGGACAGAGCGACTGGAGTTTAACCAGTAACGGCTCTAACTTCATCAACAACATTCACCTGACCTCTTATCCAGAGCCTGGGAAGCCGTTCTCTGTTAACGCCGGTTTGGACTTTGGAAGCTCCATCGGCAATAACTCTGATGTTACGATATACAAGGAGATCATTCAGCCTCCGTCTTACATTAAACCCAATGTGTGTGTGGACAGGAGAACAAATAAACACAGAGAGCCAATCCCTGGATCTGAGGGACATAGTGTCCGCAAAATGTGTCCAAAGAGCTTATTTTCGGAGTTGAAAGTGCGTCAGCAGGACAGTGGGTTCGACAGCCCGTTGGCACGGCTTCAGAAATGAAGTTTTGATTTGTTTGTGCCTGAGCAAACAGTTTTGTAACTAAAAAATAAGCTTATGCAATATTTATCTTTCTTGTTTGAGCCAAATGTCTTTTGTACTCGTTTTAGCAGTTGTATTGTCCAAGAAAGTAATTTGTTATATTTTAACTTAATAAAACAACCTAGTTTTACATGAATTAAACCGTTTTTCTGTTATCTGCTTTCACACTAGATATTTAGACTACTATATTGTATATTAAAAGAACTCACAATCATAATTTTTCACATCCTGCATATAATAATAATAATGTTACATTTATATAGCGCTTTTCTGGTTACTCAAAGCGCTTTACATTGTAAGGGGGGAATATAACACAAAGAACAAAGTGACAGTGTATGGTTATTTTATATTCCAGACACCTGACCGCGGTTTATCCTTAAGGATGTTTTATATTCCTCAGCATGCATTTGAGTCTCCAATCAAAGTCCACTGGCAGATAAGATGAGGTCAATGATCAAATATATATAATGTAAATATGTTCAAAATATATTGTGTGTGTGTGTTTATATATACATAATAAATATACAAAATACACACACATTATGTAAACAAAAGCTTTTATTTTGGATGCGATTAATCTTGATTTGTAATGTAAAAAGCACTAATTGTTTTGTAAAATGTTAAGTATTAGACCAATAATGTATCTATCAGATATAAACTCTGAAATGTACGCTATACTGTAAACACCTGAAATACCAGGAAAATGTTTTTAGGTGTAAATTTGTATTCATTAACTTCATGCCATTTTTAACTAAATTAATATATTTTATATAGGTTAGGCTAAGGATGGAGGGTAACCGGGTCTACGGTTTAATATATGCTTTAAAACTGCAGTAAACTCCTTGGAAAAATATTTATATATAGTCTGGCATAAAGGTAACCTTTTACTTTGACATTACATACAATGTGCTTTGTTATGCTAATTACTTCCACGTTTTAGTTATCTCTCATTTACTATATATATATATAATGGTAACAGTGTTGACATTTGACCGAGAAAACTGGCAGTTCTGATAGAATTGATTTACTCATGTTGTTCCGCTCACGAGAAACACGAGGACCGTTTCTGAAGAATGTTGAATTCTGACAAACATTCCGTTCGTGTTCTTAGGAATTTCTGCAGGTCATGAGGGGAAATTGTCATCTTCACTTTAGGAGAAAAAATGTAGGATAAAGTGATAGCTGGTTGATTTCTTAGAACAGTATAGTATAACTAATGATGTTAAAAGAGAAATAATATGCTAATATGTTTGTCTATGTTTACCCTGTTGAGGTCTTGTCGTTTATAGCGTCGTTACTGACGTGTTTTCGTGCCTGTTTGTGAATATCGCTTCATTTCATAACTCGGCTCTAGAATGTGTCCATTCCCACTAAACGAAGCACCGCCCTCACTCCGCTTTTAGCTGACTACATGTTACGCTCTATTAGAAAGTAGGTTTTACGGAAAGGAATCAGATCTCATGATGTTTTGGTTTATTGTAATTGCCATTTTACTGTTATTTACCTTAAGATTCCGTTGTCCTTACTTTACCGCAGAGGCCAAGTACGTGCATCGGATAGCAATAGCTGTATACCGTATGACTAAACATCTCAAATCCAAACCCTTATATACATTACTGGATCGATTCTTGGATTCGGTTCAGAAGAACCCACACAAAGCGTTCATTCGGTTCCAGGATGAAACATACTCGTACGCGCAGTCGGATAAACAGAGTAATAAAATCGCGAGGAGTTTGTTGAAGCACGCGGATCTTCATGAAGGAGATACAGTCGCGCTCCTCCTCGGAAATGAGCCCATGTTCTTGTGGATCTGGTTGGCTTTGGCCAAGATCGGATGTTCTGCTGCTCTTCTCAATCATAACATCCGATCCAAATCACTTCTGCACAGCTTCACCTGCTGTGGGGCCAGTGTGCTGATAGCTGCTGCAGGTAATGTTACTCATCCAGTTCAAAGTTTTGTTTGTCAATCAGTGCTTGGTGTAGTTACTGTATTCGCTGTAAAGCTGTTGGCTCAGTGCGCAGTATCTGAGAGATGACCTTGTCCAGTCTGTCTGGTTACACTACCATTAACTTTTATTAACACAAACGAAAGTATAGTAACTATTTAGAGAACCCCAAAAAAATGTTCGTCCTATTTAAAAAACAAAACATAAAAAGTTAAGAAATGTCTTCGGAACAAACATTCTTATATTTTGATATTAAGTGCAAAAACATTCTGTAACGTTAGTTTTGTAATAATTTAAGATGTTTTCTTTAGAAGAAAACGAGACGCTTTGGTGTTACCTGTACCGAATAGCTCAAAGAAAAACAGCTCAATGGCTGTGTTTTTGCGTTGCCTGCATATTACTGTAATTATCATAAGCCCGCGCAATATTTTCATTGTGACCCTCTTCACGAGTGTTCAACACTCGCCGTCGCGTATTTAACGCGTCGTGTATTTGAAAAACTAGGCTAAGAGCTTGTTTACAGATGCAGCGTCTGTTTATTAGCGTTCTTTCTCGCCTGTCTTCTGTCATGTGAAGTATCAGCAGGGGTGGATTTAGTGAATAGGGGGCCCAGGCAAATATAGGAATGGGGCCCTATACATTTGCACACATTTACCTAGATCAACCTTGAGGTTCCTTTTTCTCGTGATGCTTTCTGCTGCACAATGGTGCCTCATAGTTGTGTCCAATGTTTCTACATTTTTCATGTACATGTTATAATGGGATTTTTAATTTATATTTATTCATTTAGAAGACACTTTTATTATTTCAGGTTGTAGACCACGAAATAGCATTTGATTTACCGTCGAGATACAAGTTTTAACAAAAAACTAAATCAATTATAAAATGATAAACCTCACAATTGAACCTTTAAACCATTTTTAAAGAAAAGGGATGAGTCAGAAGTATAAATTGATATTTAAAACGGGTTTATGTGGGTGGATTTTCGCATTGGTCAGAACAAAAACAGACTGGATTATTGAAATGCACATTCATGCTCTGCCAGTAGGAGGTGCTTTGGGAAAGTCAGATATATATATATATATATATATATATATATATATAGAGAGGTTCCCTCGGTAACGGCTG
This sequence comes from Oxygymnocypris stewartii, assembly GCA_003573665.1. Taxonomy (NCBI): domain Eukaryota; kingdom Metazoa; phylum Chordata; class Actinopteri; order Cypriniformes; family Cyprinidae; genus Oxygymnocypris; species Oxygymnocypris stewartii. Next base: position 460,471 of record QVTF01020069.1, read on the forward strand.
TAAACAAAGCAGCGCTTGGCTCATAAATGATACTTTATCAGGTAAAATGAGATTGCCATCCACAAACTTTTCTGAAGACAATTGGTTCCCTTCAGAGGTTAATTCTTATAAAAACTTGAATTAGTGTGAATGAGAAAAGGGTGTAAAATATAGTCTATATTGACGAAGTAAGTCCACTGACGAGTCACCAGCGTAAGCCTACATTTAATTTCTACAAGTCATTTTAACTTAGGGCTGTCAATCAATTAAAATATTTAATCATGATTAAATCCCATGATTGTCATGAGGTAAATCGCGAATAATTACAACTTAATCACACATTTTTATTTGTTCTAAATGTACCTTAAATTAATACTTTTCATGTTTTTTATACTCTAATCAACATGGGCATGGACATTTTATTAGTGAAACCATACTCAACATAGAGCATGAAGAGTAGACATGTTTCAAAGATCGTACATTTTTCAAATTACTTGTTAATATCTATTAGACACATGAAAAAAACACCAGCTTCCCATTACTTCTCTTTCTCTGCACTGAGCAATTTACTGACACAAACCTGTTAACATTTTTGCATTACAGGGCAGCTCTTCTTCTGAACAGGAAAAAATGTATAGTTATTATTTATTAATACATTTGTTTGCCTCTCTGTGCCCACATACTGTATTTTGATGAAGCTAAATTCTCAATAAAACTGTTTTCATTGATATATTTTACTGTTTCTGTTGTCAGACAACGGATTGAATATGAAATAGTGACTGAAACGCGACCCATTGAGACATAACCAGATCTCCCTTCAAATATGTTAATCTGCACAAAAATGTATTTATAATTTATTTATAATTGAGCCGTCATCTGATAAAATCAAATAGGCTACACATAAGATAAAGACAATAGCTTTGCTGTGATTTCGGCTATACTTGCATGTAAAATTAGAGAAGCGACAAGCTTTTAACTGAAAGTGGAAAGCTCAGCTCCTTTCAGCCGCTCGCGGAACAGAACAGACGCAGAGAGAGAGAGAGAGAGAGAGAGAGAGAGAGAGAGAGAGAGGTGTGCGCGCGCTGGGAAAGAGAGACCTCGCGCTCTCGTGGCAATCAGCATCTTCAGATGCATAATATTTATATTTGCTACAAGCAGGATACACAAGAAGCACGTTCAACTCGGACATGCAGACAATTGTCATGGTAATAAACACGTAAACCGCAACCGTTCACATATCTGCGCTCAATGCGCATCTTGTATATGAAAAGCATTTTAGGGGCCAAGGCAGTCTCCTACCTTAATCCTAATGGCTAAGTCCACTCCTGAGTGTCAGGGTCAAAATGATTCAAACTGAATGATGTCGGAATACTCGATTCTGTTTATTAAATCACCCATGTAATCAGAGAGTTTAATAATTGTGGGTAGAAAAATAGGTAATTATGACTTTTTCTCTGATTCAAACTTTTTTCACTTTTACAAGTTTACATATTTCGCAATTGCAAGTCAACATCTCGCAAGTCGCAATTTTTACTCAGAATTGCAAGTCATTTTAAAATGATCTCGTATTTCTACTTTTTTTCAGAATTGCAGGTTTAGCTATATCTCGCAATTTTGATATCTCGCAATTGCAAGTTATATTTACATTTATTAATTTAGCAGACGCTTTTATCCAAAGTGACTTACAATTGAGGAATACAATAAGCGATACATTATAAAGAGGCAAACAGACACAGGAAGTGCTTGTAATACAAATTTCTTGGCATTGTTCAGAGCAAAAACTCGCAGATCTCAGACTTCTTGAGGGGATGTAGATTGTCATCATTGAGTGGAAGTAGGCAGGTGCTGAGCCTGTGGTTTTTCTATACGCAAGCATCAGTGTCTTGAACTTGATGCGAGTTGCAACTGGTAGCCAGTGCAGCGAGATAAAGAGAGGTGTGACATGGGCCCTTTTGGGTTCGCTGAAGACAAGTCGTGCTGCTGCATTCTGAATCATTTGTAGAGGTTTGATGGAAGTCCAGCCAGAAGAGCATCACAGTAGTCAAGCCTAGAAATGACCAGGGCCTGGACAAGAACTTCTGCTGCATGCTCTGTCAGAAAGGGCCTGATCTTTCTGATGTTGTGTAGTGCAAACCTGCAAGATCGAGCAGTCTTCGCAATGTGCTCTTTGAAAGTCAGCTGGTCATGGAAAATTACACCCAGATTTCTGACTGAACTTGATGGGGTAATTGAAGAAGAACTTAGCTGGATGATGAAATCATGCTGTAGATTTGGAGTGGCAGGGAAGACAAGAAGCTCAGTCTTTGCCAGGTTGAGCTGTAGGTGATGTTCTTTCATCCATGCCGAGATGTCTGCCAGGCAGCCTGAGATCCGTGCAGCTACCGTTGGATCATCTGGTCGAAATGAGAGAGAGAGCTGTGTGTCATCAGCGTAGAAATGGTAGGAGAAGCCATGTGCCTGTATGATGGGACCCAGTGATGTAGTGTATGTGGAGAAGAGGAGGGGTCCAAGAACCGAGCCCTGGGGAACCCCAGTGACCAATTGATGTTCTGTGGATACCTCCCCTCCCCAGGCCACCTTGAAAGACCGACCATTGAGATAGGATTCAAACCAGCGAAGTGGAGTCCCAGTGATGTCCAGTGATGAGAGGGTGGACAGGAGGATCTGATGATTGACAGATTCAAAAGCGGCAGACAGATCCAGCCGAATGAGGGCTGATGATTTGGAATCGGCTTTTGCAATTCACAGGGCTTCAGTGACCGAGAGTAGCGCAGTCTCAGTTGAATGGCCACTCCTGAAACCTGATTGGTTAGCATCCAGTAGGTTATGCTTTGACAGAAATGAGGATAACTGGTTGAAAACAAATTTGTGCATTCAAATTTTGTAACTCACATGGTAGCCATAGATTATCCCTTACATATAGGCTATATTTCCTACTTTGACCCCCCCACGTAGAATTGCAGGATGCTGTTGAGGAGGTGCTGCCCGCTCTGAGAGAGCAGGGAATATCTGTCTATATACTGACTGATCATGTGACCAATGAGGGACTGGAGAGTCTTACAGACAAGATCGCGCAGGCCTCCGATGAGCCCATTCCTGCAGACCTGAGGGCCAACATCACCCTCAGCAGCCCAGCGGTGTACATCTACACATCAGGCACGACAGGTAAAAAAAAAAAAAAAGACTTATTGTACTCTATTTTTGACTGAGGATGGTTTTGCACCAGACTTAATGGACAGAAGTGTCAATAAAATGACGAATCTATAAATAATAAGTGAGTGAAGTTCATGGGCCGTGTCCCCTGCAGGTCTTCCTAAGGCAGCAGTGATTGCTCAGCGGAGGTTGTGGGCCATGGCCTTATTTCCCTCTATTTGTGGTGTGAAGTCTGATGATGTGGTGTACATCTGCCTTCCCTTGTATCACAGTGCCGGCTTTGCTATTGGATTCAGTGGTGCTATCGAAAGAGGTATGCATTTTAATTATTTTGATTTTGTGTTGGTAATCCAAAATGTTTGTTTTGTTTTTGTGCATGTGTTGCTTTAATGGGTGTTGATTTTGCTTAACTTTACAATTTGTGTATGTGCTTTCATAGATGTTTATTTGTTTTTGTTTGTGCGTTCATAGATGTTTATTTGTGCTTTCATTGATGTTGATTTGTTTGTGCTTTCATGGATGCTGACTTTCGTTTTGTTTTGCTTTTACTTTTTTGTGTGTATGTTTACATGCTTTCATGGTTTTGGGACTTTTATCCTTTTGTTTCATGTTTTGGTTTGTTTTGTATTCAGGAGCTACTGTTGTCGTGAAGAGTAAGTTTTCTTCCTCTCAGTTCTGGGATGACTGCAGAAAATATAATGTCACTGTGATACAGTATATTGGAGAAACAGTACGCTACCTCTGCAATACACCAAAGGTATTTCAACATCTTAAGAAGCCAAACAGCAACACTGACTCTTCTTCTTTGTTTGTCATCTACAGTACTATGAAAGGGTGGTTGTGTTGGTTGCCCATTGATGTATGTAGTTAAGTGTGGGGTAAGCTGAGCCAACCCTTAAGTTGTCCTCTGGCCATAGAGTAAAGAAAGAGTAAACCGCAGTGTATGTTGAATCCTTATCACATGGAATATCTGAACAGTTTACATCAGATCAAATATAAACTCAAAATGTGTTGTTAATGATGTTTTTTAAATATTTTACTTTAGTATATACATTTTCAACATCTTTGTCTTAATGAAATTTGCATAAAATATTAAAGCTCCTATATTGGGCTAAATTAAGACATTTTGATGCCATGAATAGTATCATAATTATGAGAATTTACCTGAAGTATCTTCCACACAGCTATTTTTGTTAGAAACGTGACTTGCAAAATTATTTATTTGGTTATTAATCTTTAGTTTTTATAATGCTCTCAATCACAGGCTGCAGTATATGAATGTACCGTTATGTTGGCGACACATCTCTCCGCTCCAGTGTCTGCAGTGCTCTGTTTGCTCTGCACAATAAGCTGTTCTCATCTTTGTTCTCTCATCTTTACAAGCGTGTTCGCGACCAAGTACACAACGTCAGAATGGCCATTGGGAACGGGATCAGACCAGAGGTGTGGAGGACATTCATAAGCAGATTCGGAAACATTGACGTCAAGGAGTTCTACGGCTCAACCGAGGGAACCCTGGGCTTTTTGAACTATGCTGGAAAAATTGGGGCCATCGGTAGAGTGAATTATTTTCATAAGGTAGACTTACTGACATTTTTAGTGATTGTGGGTGTTACTCTTTTACCCCTAATTCATCAAGTTAGACAAATCAGAAGTACAGAAAGGAGAACTGTTGCCAATTGTCTGAACACATGAATGTTATTTCAGAAACTCTATCCATATGCTTTGGTTAAGTTTGACCAAGAACAAGAGGAGCCTGTGAGAAACGCAGAAGGATTTTGCATAGAAGTAACCAAAGGCAAGTAAAAGGTTCATTCGTTTGTATGCATAAAATGTCAAGTAACACAGCACAGTTGTTTGGTTTTTAATTTAACATTTGTGTCATTGACTGTAATACAGGTGAAACCGGTCTATTCGTATCAAAGATTACCCAGAAGGCCCAATTTGCTGGATATGCCAGAGATCCCAAACAGACAGAGAAGAAGAAACTCTACAATGTGTTTGAGAAGGGAGATGTTTACTTCAACTCTGGAGATCTGTTCAGGACAGACCAAGAAAACTTCATCTACTTCCAGGATCGGGTGGGCGACACTTTTAGGTGAAGAAATGCCATTAAACCATTAAAATCATTGTTCTAAAGGGCTAGGAACCAAACAGAATTAGTTTCAATGCATTGGGAAACAAGAGTCGATTTCAAAGGTTGCAGTTCATTTTAATTCCAAAGGTTGAAATCGATTCAAACAAAGGGAATTGACTCCTCTTTAATGGTTCAACAGAGTTAGCCAATAATACATCTCTCATTTGCTCACTAATACTGATGAGAAGTCTGCTTCATTTCCATCTAAGACAGGTTTCCTACAGTGATAGTTTTGCACCTAAAACATACAGTAAATCTTGTAGTCACAGTAAGATTTAGTGAGCATGTACTTCTAATGTTTAAAAAGAAAGAAGGATTTGAAAATCACAGTGAAGTTGATTCCAAAACCAGGAATCAGAATCTTGGAATCGATCAGCCCGCTTGTTCTACTTTAAAGCAGACGTTACAGCTTTAATATTGCATCTAAATAGAAGAATCTTAAATAACTGCATGGTCCTCTTCATCTCAGGTGGAAAGGGGAAAACGTTTCCACAAATGAAGTGTCGGACCTCTTGACTATGGCAACGAGTATTGTGGAAGCAAATGTATACGGCGTTAGAGTTCAAGGTTTAACGCTACTTCACTCAGTTCACACAGAAGTGTCAATGTTCTGTACATTTACTCCTCAGACCATTCAAAATGTAGATGAGTTTGATTCTTCTTGGGAACAGATTTGAAGAAATGTATCATTGCATCACTTGTTCACCAGTGGATGCTCTGCAGTGAATGGGTGCCGTCAGAATGAGAGTCCAAATAGCTGATAAAAACATCAAAATAATCCACAAGTCATCACTCCAGTCCATCAATTAACATCTTGTAAAGCGAAAAACTGTTTTAGTGAGAAACGAGTCCATTAATCAATATTTAGGGGAATATTGCTTTCTCCAGTGATAACAGTCCAAAACTGTTCTAAACAAATATGTGGGTGGAAGTTCATGTCAGAGACAATAGGAGATGGACTATTGTCTGGAGGAATCATTTTTATGGATTATGGACTCATATTTTGTCCAGAAGCAATGGTATAAAGTTAAACCATTTTATTGTCGAATTGGTTTATTAAAAATAAACAGGTTTTCACATCACACATTAATTGATAGACTGAAGTCTTGTGGATTATTGTGATGATTTTATCAGCTGTTTGGACTCTCATTCTGACGGCACCCATTCAATCCAGAGGATTCACTGGTGAACAAGTGATGCAATGCTACATTTCTCCAAACTGTTCTGATGAAGGAACAAACATCTTGAACGACCTCGGGGTGAGTACGTTTTCAGCACATTTTCATTTTTGAGTGAACTATTCAGTTGACATTCACACCACTAGCTGATATTTCTTTCAAACACATTAGTGACGCTTGATCTTTCATTGAATTTAAAGGGTATGAGGGAAGGACAGGAATGGCTACCATCACACTGAAGAAAGATCATCAGTTTGAGCCTGAGGCCATTTTTAGTCATGTGACCACTTACCTCCCCTCTTATGCAAGACCTCGTTTTCTAAGGATCCAGGTAACTTCACAATGCTCTTTCTGAATACATGATCCCTTTGTAGTGTCTGTTTATGTACTCTTTGATGTCTCTCAAATAAGTCGAAGTGTTTCTGATTGCAGGACTGTTTGGCTGTGACTTGCACTTTCAAACAGCTGAAAGGGAAGCTGGTAGAGGAGGGCTTCAACCCTGCTGTAATCACCGACCCTCTGTTTGTTTTAGATGAGACGGTGAAAAGCTACAGACCTCTGACACGTGACACACATCAGTCGATATTGGACGGTCGCTTCAGATTGTGAAGAGCAGGATGTTCTTTAAATTATGATTGAATGAAAAAAAAACTAATCTTTTAAATTGTGTACAATAACAACTGTCCAGAGATCACAATTAACACACAAAAATGCAATTATTATTATTTTGTCTGCACTATAAATAAAAAAATGTATTGGTGTAAATAATTATTTTGCTTATTGTGCATATTTCAATAGTCCTTATGTTTATTTTGTATCACACTATTATGTGACAACATTATTTTAAAAGATAAGAGTTAAACAATTTATTAATTGTTTATATCAGAAGAGGCTCATTAAGGGTTTAATTCTATGGTGTCTCTGTATTCTGTAGTGAACAAATAGTTTGGTAAGAGTTTGCTGTAAGATGACTGGCTCCCACAGCAACCCTCCCACTGGCTCATGTCTCAAAGGCTGAATGGAATAAGGGTTGCCATGATGGGAGCTTAAAATACACATGCACTTTTTTTTTTGTTAATTGTAATTTAAGTGGAAATTAATTCGAAAAATATAAAAACATTTAATTTTAAAAAGTAAACGCTGAGCCATTTTTAAAGTAATTATTATTATTTGTTTTGTACAATAATCATTTACATTTTGTACAATAACAACTGTCCAGAGATCGCAATTATTATTATTTTGTCTGCACTATAAATTAAAATATGTATTGGTGTAAATAATTATTTTGCTTATTGTGCACATTTCAAAAGTCCTTAAACAAGTGTATTTTTTATCACACTTATGTGACAACATTATTTTAAAAGATAATAAAAGAGTTAAACAATTTATTAATTGTAAATATCAGAAAAGGCTCATTAAGAGTTTAATTCTATGGTTTCTCTGTATTCTGTAGTGAACAAATAGTTTGGTAAGAGTTTGCTGTAAGATGACTGGCTCCCACAGAAACCCTCCCACTGGCTCATGTCTCTAAGGCTGAATTGAATAAGGGTTGCCATGTTGGGAGTTTAAAATACTCATGTACTTTTTTTTAAATTGTAATTTAAGTGGAAATTTTAATTCGAAAAATATAAATTGAATTTTAAAAAGTAAACGCTGAGCCATTTTGAAAGTAATTATTAGTATTTGTTTTGTTTAATACGAATAGTTAGGTTTATATTAATTTGATCATAGAATATTGCAATTCATAAGAAACTCCCTCTATTTTCCATAGCTGTTTACATCATTATTTAAAGTCTTTAATTTGAATATCAGCCCACATAATAAGTTTCTATAATATAATGACCTACTTAATATACAATTATTTAGTGCCACTGCATGGAATTAAACACCAAAACACAAAGATTTCCTCTTGCTTAACTACTGTAAACTGGGGAGATTAAAATAGAATGCAAATGCAGTATTATATTTGTTACTCCAGAGAAAAATCTGGAATTGAGTTCAATTTACAAACACAGTAAACAAAATGATCAGATCTGAAATCTTTGCTTGAAATAACTCTTAATAGATATTTACCAGATGTGACATGAAAATATTCTAGCATCAGGCAATTTGTACAAAACAAAAAGCAAAATTACGAAGAATGTCTGCAGCAACAAATTTCGTAATTGTGTGTACAACCATGTCAAACCAAATTAATTCATTTTGAATTTTTACGTCAACAACAGTTGTCAGCTAATCTAAAATCTTTGCTCGGAAGAACTACTCTTAATAGACACTTACCACATGTGACATGAAAATATTCAACAAGCGATTTGTAAAAAAAAAAAATACAATACATGAATGAAACACTACATGAAAAAATACAATACATGAAAAAAAATACAATGAATGTCTGCAGCATTCATCACCACGGCACCACAAATCACAGTTAGCTATCTGAATGTATTGAGAGACTAGTTTATCTTATTAAAAACGCGAGGAAACAAGGCACCGATTTAATTAAGGATCTGGCAACCCGATGGGATCTAGTCGGGGGTGGATCAGAATGACATAATCTCTCTCTGGAGCCCCAAAAGGGCTAGATTTGCATTTGAAGAATGTTGGCCGTGATTTGTAAGACTGTGGAAGTGGTGTCAGGCTATGGCATATAGTTAATCTCAATCCCTCGTGTTGTCCAAGCTCTGGTAAACATGTATGTGTGGATCAGTCTCCTCGCAGGCTTGGCTCTTCTCCCCGCGCTGCTGAAGACTTTCTTCCCATACTTTCTACAGGACTGCGTGTATTTGTACAGGGCTCTTGGATTTGGGATCCGATTAAACGTATACAAATGGAAAACTCCGTTCTATAGTATAGTGGACTGTTTTTTGGAGGCGGTGAAGAAGCACCCACGAAAAGTGTTTATTTATTTCGAGGGCAAGACTCACTCTTATGAGGAGGTGGATCAGAAGAGTAATAAAGTAGCGAATGCGCTGCGCTCGGAGGCTGGGCTCAAAGAAGGGGACACGGTCGCGCTTTTCCTGGGGAACGAGCCTTGTTTCGTGTGGACCTGGCTCGGCCTGGCTAAGCTCGGCTGTCCAGCAGCACTCCTGAACTTCAATATCAGATCCAGATCACTCCTGCACTGCTTCTCCTGCTGCGGCGCGAACGTGCTCATAGCAGCTGCCGGTGAGATTGACCTGCACTGTCACTAGAGACACTTACATACATGGATGCAGGGACGACTGCTATAGCATCGGAATGACAAGCCGTGAGGCCTTTGCTCTCATTCCCAAACATTCTCTAAATGCGTGCATACTTTTGAGAAATACTTGGCCTTCTTAAACGTATAAAACAGAAATTATGACTTAAAAATATTATAATTGTCAAAAATAAATAAATAACTTACGCAATAAAGCAGATTTTATGTAACTTTTATTACAAATACAGTCGCAATTAGAAAAGGCGTTGTTAGGTCCTGCGTGCTAATTACGGACTATATTTGTTACATTTAGCAGGGTTTCAGATATATTGTTTCTTACATAAATTGTCATATAAATATTAAGGTTAGAATATAAAATCTTATAATAAGAAAATAATTGTGTTTAGTAAATTGATTAACTGGTATCTTTCTGCTACAAGATATAGTGCCTGCGCGCAGTGATATTATGAGCAGGTGTTTTGCGTATTTGTTGGTTGTATTGACTATTTAGAAGGCGAAACTTTCTAGGGTTTTTTCCTGTCACCTACATTGCTTTCTTAAACATATAAAACAGAAATTATGACTTTAAAGTCTGTGTAAAGTCAATTCTGAGACTGGTTTGTAAACATTATAAATGTTAGAAATGCATTGCTGAAACATGTTACAAAGAGGGTGAACTATATAGTATTAATTGTGGAGTTAGACCGTTAAACAGTTTTTCGTGATCAGGAACTTTTGGGCGGGGCTAAATCAGGACTCCATGACGCAATCAAGCCACCGAGCACGGTCCCTTTCCCAACACTAGATACTAATAATAACTAGCGCGCATTGGCATCCGTGAATTACTGTCATTACCGTTAGTTACTACAACCTACAGTTTGTTAACTAGCTATGCCTTCGTTGTGTAAATGCATAATACCTGGTTGCCATAATTTACTAAACCTGCAAACTCGCAAGAGATCAAAAAGGTGACAGTTCGGAAATGAAACCTTGTAGGGGGTCTGGGGGCGGGACCAGAAGAACCCCCCCCCCGAATATTTTTTTTGAGAATTGAACATGTCTAAATTAATTGTTATGGTGCACTCTGACAACAAAATAAAGGAAAAATATCAGATATCCCTAACAAGCAACCATATTTTAGTTTTTTAAATAAGCTCCCCAAAGCAACTTTACAAATAAAGAAGCCCAAAGTCGCATATAATACGCGAACTTGGCAACTGTGGAAGATCGTTGAGAGAGACGGCAGCTTTCCCGCGAGTGGGCGTGGTTTCAGCGCCGGCAGTGGACACGCCCCCAGCGTTTGAGAGCAGAGAACACTGCTTATTCTTTCAAGATTTTGATACCTTATTTTATTTACTTGTTTTTTTTAGCATTCAATGTCGGTTGGTTGGCTAATAACACATTTTTGTGGTATGAAAAACTCAGAACACACATTTAATATTGACTTTACACGGACTTTAAGGATCTCAAAAAATTAATTGCGGACAAAAGTAGAAGAGGTTATGTCAGAGTAATAACTAAAGGCCGATGTTAGGTACAGTGTGCTAATTACTGACCATATTTGTTACACATAGCAGGGTTTCAGCTATATTATTGCTTATATAACATTTTACTAGAAAAAAATATTAGGGGAAAATATACAAATGTAATAACAGGGCTGTACAGTGCGCCATATGTCGCACGTGCTACGAAAAAATTGGTCTGTGCAATGAATAAATGTACCTCTGTAGCACACATGCGATAGTTTTGCATGTTCATAATACAGCTGCTTAATTGTGTGAAGTGATTTCGTTATGCATCTTCGTGTGAGAGTGAGAATGATTAGGTAGTTAGGGGTGTGCGATAAGACGATTTTTGCTCGTGGACGATTCAAATGTTTCCACGATTTGCTTTTGAAGAAACATCGTAGTATCGAGCTACAGAGCACATTCTATCAGCTGCAGTTCTGCGCGCCGCCGCATCAGTACTGTACAACGACGAATCACAAACGTGCATTATTTGAATCTGCTTTAAAGCTTTGCTGGTTAAACATTAATTTAAACGTATACATTTACTCAGACTTGAGACTGAGTAAATGATGGTATAAAATTAAAGCATTATGACAGAATTGACAGACTTTAAATTTAAACTATTCTTTTAATGTTAATGAAACAACAAAACAAAGAAAAATCACTCACTACTCATGACTGATGAACTTTAATACAGTTTACAGTTGCTTTAAAATATATATAATTGATCTAAACCGTGTATTTAGTGTTTTATTTAATGTGTTCATTAAATTTATTGAATGTTACTGTGAAACACTGCACCTGAAAAATGTTTGTTTTATTTGTATAGTACATATACATACATTTTTGCTTATTTTCTAATAACAAAGATAAAATAATGACAAAGATTTTTTCTTCGCTCACTTTGACTTAAATGTCTGCCATTCTTTATTTTATTTTATATTTTGTTACCTTAAAATGTTTTTTTTCTTTTTTAATAGGAAAATTAGTTTGGCTGTAATGCTCAGGCAACTTGCAAAATTGTAAAACCAACATGACAAAGAATCGTGATAAAATTGTGAATTGTAATTTTCCAGAAAAATAGGAATAAGACATGTTTGCCTTATTTGCAATAAGACATGTTTGCCCCTAACTTGTGCTACAGCTGTTTGTCCTGTGCTGCAAAACTTTCAACTTCTGTAACATCAGCGCTGTGCAAAAAAAGTTAACATACAGCCCTAAATAATAAAAAGGCCTGTTATTATTAAACTGGAATCCTTCCTCTATAAGAGAGAGTTCGCGCCACTGAAATGTTTATTGACCAATCAGAAGGAAGAACTGAAATTAGGGGCGTTTCCCTGTCCTCTACTTTGCTTTCTTAAACATATAAAAAAGAAATTATGACTTTTAAAAAGTTTAGTTTCGAACTATCAAAAGTGGATCCTGCTATTGAAAATATAGTCATAACTAAAGGGTTTTGTTAGGTAATGTTGATTTCCGTGTATTGACCAATCAGAAGACAGAACTGGAACTTTCAGGCAGGGCTTCTATTTCACAAAGATAACTAAATAATAACCCTAATAATGAAAACTAGTATCCATTATTCGCCTTATTTGCATGTGGGCACTGCTTTCGGTTATTTTAGCTGATTTATTGATGTTGCAAACTGGTATTCGTAATCTTCGAAATGCAATAATGTTTAATAATATTTTAGTATTCAATTCAATATAATTACAAAAAGATAGGGATGTAATGATATCAAAATCTCACAAAATGATCATCTCGATATGAAGTCCACAGTATGATATTTATTGCGATATAAAAAAAAAAACTGTTCTGAGGCGCAGAAAACACCGGAACACAAGCTGATCGCCTGAACAATGTGTGCGCTTCGCTTTGACACGCACAACAAAAACAGACTTGAAGTGATTAAGCCATATTGTGCTTTCAGTTTGAATTTATCTGACAGATACTGTACTAAACCATAATGGCCCAAAACTACAGTAAGTTAAAAACTACACTTTTCGCACGGAAGACCTTTCATATTCTCATGTGACCACGATGATATCGGGACAATTTTGCTCGCGATACCACGATATTGATACCGTTACATTCCTACAAATTTACCATTTACTGCACTTTGTTATTCTTCTACTTATTTACCTATAAATATAGCATGTTTTAGGAAATGGCTTACTTTCAGGTTGAAAATATTATCTGGCCGATAATGAAAAAAGAGCACATTAATGAAGCTGTGCTTGAGCCCCACTTATGGGTTTAAGGGGAACATAAGACAAAAGTTTGAGAAGCTCTGGCCTAGAGAACTCAAGCACATGCTGTGCATGTAAAAACCAGCCTGTTTCTCTGGGAACCGATATCTGGAAGACTTTTACACCACATCAGAAACTGCTTTCGTAATTGTTAAATAAGAAAAAGTTGAAAAACTCTGCAACATTTTAACCCTCTGAAATATTGTAATCATACACGTGTGTGTACTGTAGAGTCAGTGAAGTGTTTCTCTCACAGAGCTTCGTGATGCTGTTGAGGAGATATTGCCGGCACTGAAAGAGAAGGGGATAACTGTATACCTCCTGGCGGATGAGTGCACCACAGACGGCATTCAGTGCATCGGTCAAGCCATCGCCAAAGCTTCAGATAAGCCTCTGTCCCCGTCTCTCAGGTCCAACATCCAAATCAGGACTACAGCACTGTATATCTACACTTCTGGCACTACAGGTATCTGACAAGGCCACATGTCGTGGATTGTGTAATATTTATTGTTATATTCCATTCAATAGCATATCAAAGCAGGCCGACACTGCTGATAAAAAATGCTAACTACATAGTCACTTATACATGACTCCTTAATATAATGTGGATCCCTAAATAACATTGGTATTTCGGTCCATGGAGGTCTTCCTAAAGCAGCATATGTGACCCATGAGAGGGTCTGGGCTTCATCGTTCATCCAGGGTGTTTGTGGAGTGACGTCTGAAGACATATTCTACATCAATCTTCCTCTGTATCACAGCGCTGGATTCCTCATCGGACTTGTCGGATCCATTGAAAGAGGTTTGATGGATTACATTATATGCTGATTTTATATTTAGCTCAGTCTTGTGGTTTTATATACAGTGCTGCTTACATCTTGCATGTTTTCTCCAGGTAACTCTGTGGTTCTGCGGAGGAAGTTTTCCGCCTCCCAGTTCTGGGACGACTGCAGAAAGCACAACATAACTGTGATGCAGTATATTGGTGAAACACTGCGCTACCTCTGCAATACGTCAAAGGTAAAAGCGCATATGTTTTATAAGTATGGAGATATTTGTCTTAAACTGTCATTAGCATGAGCTGCCTAGACTTATGAAGACTTGTCCAAAAGGTAGGCAGCAAAATAAAAAAATTTGAGTTGAGGCCATATTACCAAAATTTCAGGTGTATTTTGTCCATTTTCAATAGTGTAGTGATTTGTGAAGCACAGCTCACACATAAGTAGGGCTGTGCAATTAATATCGGCAATATATACAGGCAATATCGCAGATGAATCGCATTCGATTATGAACTTGATATCGCGTAGCTTGTCAGTGAACTACGGCTCAGGGTATTAACTGCCGCTCCATCTGAAAACGGGTGATGGAGATTTACCGCCAATCACGGAACCGGCTTTACTCATGAGATGCGCATGATAAATTGCATGCGATTAATTGCACAGTCCTACAGACGTCACTTTCAAACCAAGCAGAATCCGTGTGACCAACTGTAACCCATTGTGAATTCTGCGTGAAGAAATATTTTTCCCTGGTGTGAAATTTTAGATTGCATGTATTCCTATTCAAAGTGCCCCTATTATGGGTTATGAGCGGTTCATATTTTGGTTTGGGAGTCCCCAGCAAAAGCTTGACATGCATGCAAGGTTAGAAAACACTTTCATTGTCTTATAATATGCATTTATTTTTACCTTATTTGGTCAACGACTCCCAAGGTTTCCTAGATCTGCAGGCACAACTAATGGGCGGGCAATATGCTAATGTTTCATGTCGATGTCAACATGAAACCGCCTGGGATTTGTTTTACAAACCACTCGTATTAATAATTCAGAGTCAACTCTTTTATTTGAGAGACAATAACTTCTTACACGGTGCACTTTCAGATTTAAAACTTTGCCGGATGTTTTCATTCACTTAGAGCTGTGTTACACAGAAAGGTCATTTCAAAAATCCATAATTAAATGACTGGATTTCACTTACAAAAATTTGCTCCGTAATGGTAAATGTGAATGCACGTTTGTATCCCACAATATATCGCAACCAAAAATCTTCCCAGATGGTGGTTAGAGAAAACATAACATTTAAAGTTGACGGTGTAAAATGTGTTTTTAGGCTTGTTAGCTTAGCAACATGCTAACAATTATCAATTTCCAGTCATTCAAGATGGCAGACAGAGAAAAATCATGGAAAATTAGAGGAACATTATGACTAAATATATATCATTCAATACTGAAAAGTATTGATTAAAATAAGTCAAATTTACTAAACTGCTGCTAATTTGAATTCCTATTAAAATGACTGGATTTCGCAGAACAATGGTGAATGACTGCACATGTTAGCTTAGCAACATGCTAACATGAAACCAAAGACTGTTTACTCCTATTACTTATGAAAATGAGAAACTGCAAAGCACAATACGCCCCGCCTTTTAAATGAAAGAGCCAATCCCTGATTGTCACTGCAACGGCCGTTAGAAGCTCCGGTTCCCATTGTAACCTGAGACTTGTGCTTATGACTGCACATGCAAGAAGCTGGTCTATCCTGAAAAGTAAGTTTTTTTAATACTATTTGAGCATAAAGAACAACATTCAACAACAAGTTCATTTCAAAGTTTGTTGCTGATTTGAAATATGTTCTTTAATTGTGAGTTCAGCAAGCAGTTTTTGAGATTTCAGGATTCCCCATTCATTTAGATAGGACTTGGATGCCAAAAATAGCCGCCTGAAAGCATTGCAAATATGAGTGAACAAACTTTTCTTGAAAGGGACTTTGACGAAACTCAATTGGAATCAAGTGTAGATGGAGTTTCCTACATTTACACATTTAGCAGGCACTTTTTGCATTCAAGTGACTTTCTTTGCATTTAAAGTTTATGGTGCATTTTATAACTTCACGCATTCTCTGGGAATCGAACCCATAACCTTGTTGTTGGTAGCACCATGTTCTACTATATGAGAACTTCCAGTGTAGAGGAGCACTATTTGTGTGACCGTTAGCATGCTCCCTTATAAGGCAGTTCACTAGGTGTCTGTGTCTCAAGTTTGTAAAGACAAAAACACAAACTAGGATGTTCTTTCCACTTCATGTTGCAGAAAGACAATGACCGAGACCACAAAGTGAGAATTGCCATTGGAAACGGCGTACGAGCAGATGTCTGGAAAGAGTTCCTGAACCGTTTCGGACGCATTCATGTCCGAGAGCTCTATGCCGCCACCGAGGGAAATGTCGGCTTCATTAATTACACCGATAAAGTCGGAGTGGTCGGTCGTATCAATATTCTCAGCAAGGTTAGTGACGATACACATTTCTTAGCATTGAGAAAAGCCTCTGTGTGCAAAGTCAGCTTGATTGCTTTTGTACTCCACAGGTGTTTTTCCCCTTTTCCATCATTAAGTTTGATATTGAGAAAGAAGAGCCCGTGAGGAACGCTGAGGGTCTTTGCATCCCAGTTGGAAAAGGTAAATCAGGTGCTAGCTTTGTGGATTTTATGGTGTAATTCATTTTATTGTTATGTGGCCTCTGTAAAGATAGTACGAGGTGTTTGTTTAGGTTAGTTGAGGTTTTAAGACCTTTAGAGCAGAACACAGTCATAAAAAGTTAATGTTAAACCCTGAACATCTTACATGTGCAGCTTAACCATGCAGTCGTTGATATTAAATATTTTGTAGATGAGGTGGGCCTTCTAATCGGGAAAATCACGAAACACACCCCTTTTGTCGGTTATGCTGGGAACAAGCAGCAGACCGAGAAGAAGAGACTCGGTGATGTGTTTGTGAAAGGAGACCTGTATTTCAACAGTGGAGATCTGCTGAGGATCGACAAGGACAAATTTGTCTACTTTCATGATCGAGTTGGAGACACGTACAGGTAGCAGAGCTAAAGCATCAATTGCGCACTTAAGAGTTTCAAGCATCGCGTTGACATTTGTTTTTGCAGGTGGAAAGGAGAGAATGTGGCTACAACTGAGGTAGCAGATATTCTCATGATGGTGGACTGCATCGAGGAGGCCAATGCGTATGGAGTCAAAGTTGAAGGTAGATGTTTTTGAAATTTAAAGGGTTGGGAATTAATGATACTTAATTAATTCCATTGATGGGTCTACAGTGATTAATGTAGTTTTATTCATGGATCATTAATTTCAGTGCATTTGTTTTAAAAAAAAATAATTTGGCTGAATTCATTTATGAGAAGGTTATGGAATCTTTATTGTTTACCCAAAAAAAGTAACATTCTGTCATTGTTTACTCTATAAACATTGTTAACCTGCACGAGCTGCTGAAAACGAGATATTTAGAAGAATGTTGGTTGGAAATTGGAAAATTTGGGTTAAAAAAATACACTGAAGGTCAATAAAGATCAACAACAGTTTAACAACATTATTGAAAATATAATATTTTGTGCTCAACAGAAAGAAATTCATACAGGTTTGGAATAACTTGACAGTGAATAAACAATGACAGAATTACAATTTTTGGGTGGTCTGTCCCTTTAAAGGAACACTCCACTTTTTTTGGAAATAGGCTCATTTTACAACTTCCCTAGAATGAAACCGTGACCGTTTTTGAATCCATTCAGCCAATCTTCGTATTTGGCGGGAGCACTTTTAGCTTAGCATAGATAATTGAATCGGATTAGACCATTAGCATCTCGCTCAAAAATGACCAAAGTTTTGATAATTTTCCTATTTAAAGCTCGACTCTTCTGTAGTAAAATCGTGTACTAAGACTGATGGAAAATGAAAAGTTGTGATTTTCTAGGCTGACATGGCTAGGAACTATACTCTCATTCTGGTGTAAGAATCAATGAACTTTGCTGCCGTACCATGGGTGCAGCAGGTGCAATGATACGACACAGCGCCTGAAAGTAGTCTAATCCGATTCAATAATCTATGCTAAGCTAAGCTAAAGGTGCTCCCCGTCAGACCCGGAGATCGACTGAATGGATTCAAAAACAGTAAAACTCAACGGTTTAACTCTAGGGGAGTTATAAAATGAGCCTATTTCCAAAAAAAAGTGGAGAGTTCCCTTAAGAAAGGAGAGAAAATGTACAAATCCTATCCACTGAAATACTATATTTATTCAAAGTACACTTTTGATTGGATTTTCATGCTAAAACCTCTTATCTTCAGGCCATGAAGGAAGGATTGGAATGGCTGCTGTAACACTGAAAGAGGGCAGAGAGTTTGACTGCGTCAACACCTGCAGTGTTTTAGCGAACTATCTTCCAGTATACGCCAGACCTCGATTCATCCGTATTCAGGTTTGATGCCTTACCTCCATCAATCCTGCTAGTAGACGCTGTCCTCTTCAGTCGCCGTTACTCATCTTCAACCAATGTTTTTCAGAATTCCTTGGAAGTCACAGGAACGTTCAAGATGATGAAAGTGAAGCTGGTGGAGGAGGGCTTTGACCCGACCTTAATACGAGATCCTCTCTACTTCCTGGACCTGACGCAAAAGAAATACATTCCACTCTCTCAGGAAATTCACAAGTCGATCATGTCGCAGGAAATTAAATTGTAAAAACCCATAGAATAAGCTAATGGTACAACTTTGAAATCTACTAACCAGTAGCTACCCACTAATCTCAGGGAAAACAAGTGATTCCAGTGAACGATTTTAACCTTTACAGACCAACTGTTTTACATTAGTTCTTTATGAAATGCCTAAATGTGTGCCTTATTAACCTTTTAATAATGATCTCAACTAGCAGTTAAATAGACTCTAATAACATTGTGGTACACTCTCAAAGCAGCGATTCTCAACTGGCACATGGTTAGTAGATATAATACAAATAATAAACTGTTAATAATGTGGCACAAAAGGCTTCTCACAGTGTATTTTGCTAAATTCAAAGGCCGTGTCCAATCAAACGCTATGGTAATTTGTTGCTCAAATTAAAATTGTATTTAAATGGCATTTTTTCTTTAGTACAATAATTGTGGTTCTGGTTCACCACTTCCCACAGACCAGTTGAAACACTGCTTTCTGGGTTGAAAGTTCATCCTGCTGACACGATGGCTTTTAAGAAAGCCGGCCGCTGGTTTTCTCAACGGTCTTGCGTCAGCTGCTGTATGTTTTAAGTAGGTGAAAGGGCAAAATTCATGACCTCCCTTCCCTTCAACCTCTGAGCTCAAAAATAAACATTCTTACAAACTCAAACCAACCATTCATTCTGTACCCAATGACCGGGGTCATTGACATCGTTTCCATTTCACAATCGTCAAGATTAGTGAAACCGTAAAATCGATTGTTTTTTTACTTTAAAAATGAATTTATTTATTAATACAGTTGTATACTTAGAAATGTGCTGCAGAGAGAAAATGAAACGAATGTCGCCACACAAAGTAAAGAAACTAAACCCGGGATGTAGCTGCGTCGTCATATCAAAAAAAAGTCGTACTGATGCGCCTTAATAAACTGTCTATTAGTACAAAAATACATTTCACGGCACGCATCCAGTATCACAAATAAAGTCGGGGTCCAACCGCCAACGAGGACCCTTCTGAAGTACACAGTCCTTAAATGATTCAAACCGAGCACTTTTCTAGTTTGTAAATAATAAAAATGTTTCTGTAACTGTTAAAAATGCCATTACGTAGTGTTTTGTTTATATGCTGTTGGTATAAAAGAGAACGTCCTTTCGTTGCATTTGTCTTTTTTTTTTTTAATTCGTTTCAGTTTTCTTCTCCGTACTAAGGTAAATTCCAAGGCTCAGACGTATAACCGGAATACAAACATAACCAATGTCATAGTTTTCCTTTTTTTGTTAAGAAATTTTGTCCATGTTACGTTTTTATACAAAATAACAAAGATGTACAAAAGGTCATTTACAGCGAACCAAGGCCATATGCAAGCACAATATATACAGCTGTAATTGAAACATATCCTAGTGTTCTTGTATATTCAATGCATAGCAGTGAAAAAGCAGACCTGTTGATCAGACTTCATTATTCGTGTGCTAAATATCCCGCTTCATTACGGTGGGAGAGTTTCCGGTCCTTCCCTCTGTAACAGAAATTCCACCTTTGCTAGTCTTTCGGGTCAGTAACAAAACAAACAAAAAATGCAGATAAGGCATCACTGCTTGCAGTGTATGATGGGTAGGTTTGTGTACTCAACTTAGTAGCAGGCGTTTGGACCTGAGTCATAGCACATGCATAGATCTCTAAACAGCAAGAGTTTCGGAAAACCACAGTCAATGTTTATCTACGGTAAAACATCGCTAGAAAAGATCGGAAAGAGCCCATATTTTAGTTGTTTTTTTGTTTTTAGCTTGAGAGGGAAGTCCATGAGCAGATGAGTGCAACGGTCACATTCCTTCAATGAGTAGTTCTTCATTTCAAAAAGTTCAATTGTTCTTCATTCTCCACGACATGCTTTCCAGATCCGCCAAAATCCGTCACGGCGTTCCACGAGAAACACATGACAAGCTCTACATACTTTTCTGTTAGGATTCACTTGTTTTATGTAAAACTACTTCATTTTTTTCCGGTTCCGTTCAAGACTATTTGGAGAAAAAGACACTACAAATGTCAAAAATGGGATAACTTTTTCCGACTGTCTGTGGCACAGGTCATGCATTCCATTAGCAGTTCGATCAGTCATTTATTTATTCAGTAATTTTTTGCAAGTCTTCAAGCACCAAAAGGTAAAGAAAAAGGCAAAACCAAACTCGAAAACAAAAAAAGAGGAAACCAAAGGGAACAGGAAAAGGAGCGCTCCGTAGCACTGTGCCATCAGTGCTGCTCTCGAAGAGGTTTTTAGGGAACGACGCCTCAGCCCATAAAATAAAAGAGGGAAGAATTAATACTTCATAAAGTGGTGCAAATCCCTCCTCCTGAGTAGAAGAACAGGAGAAGGATCCACACGCTCACGTTCAGGAACAGACCAGCTGTTGCACTCTTCAGAAGTGGTCGATCAGCACGGACACACAGTTGGCGCCCACCAGGTAATTGGGGTCTCCTGGAAGACACTTGTTTTGCCAGCATTTGGGGTCACCTGTGGACATTTCAAGAGAAGGAACATCATGAGAAATGCTATTAAACAACATCATAATCTAAAAATCCAGATTTGATATTCACACCAGGGCTGCATAATTTTTGATAAATTATGATTAAAAAGAAAAAAGGCATCAGGTTTGCTGTGCTCGTTTGTAGGGCTGCACAATTTAGCTCAAAATTTACATTTTCACTGATGCTTTTATTCAAAGCATTCAGGCTATACATTTTTTCATTTATTTGTTAGTATGTTTTGTAATTTTATTACAAAATTGTATTATATAAAATATATAATAATATATTAACATTTACTGCTTTAGTTAACATGAGCTAATAATACAAATATTTCTAAAACATAAATTCAACTTTTACATATACAATCAAATCTGTTAATATTATTTCATTGACCAGATTTAACATGAACTAACAATGAACAGTTATATTTTTATAAACTAACTTCAACAAAAATGAATAAATACTGCAGCAAAACATTATTGTTAAATTGTTACCAAAGTATAATAATAATAGATATAATATTTACCATTAGTATAACAATAATAATTATTATCAGAAAATATAAAAAAAACTAAATACGAAATGAAAATTGTATATTCTCAGTAAAATAAATAATAGTTTGTCTTGCTCACAGGTAGAAGAACACCGTGCCATGCTTCACTCTGAAACATGCAGCACATACACTTCTATTTAATTATAATCACAGCCTTTGTTGTCAGGGTGTTATTTGGAATAATCGTGCAGCCCTAGTTCACACTGCAGCTAAATTCAGGTGTCACTCCTTTTTGACTGCTTAATACTGTTCTGTTCCATTAATCAGGGGAGTGACAAATGAATTTTCTCCAGGTTAATCAGGTTAATTTGTCATTTACAACCACAAGATGCCACATTATCACCATGTCAACCATCGTGAGATCAGGAGCGACTCCTAATTTAAGGGATTCAGTTTTGCAAATAAACTCAATCTGGTTTTGATTCGGTTTGGACAGGCCCTATTCACACTGCAGCTAAATTCAGTCACTCCCCTTTGGAGCACATAATCCAGTTTCTCACTGTATTGTTCACACATACAGAATTTGGTTATGAGGGTGAAAACCAAATGCACTTTCAGTAAAAAAAAAAAATAATTACAAACGTAAAAATCAAAATTTGATAGCATCCCCTTTTCTTGTTTACAGCCACCACATTACCACCATGCTGAAATTAGGAGTGACTCCTGTATTCGTACACAATTTAGCAGATTCAGTCCTGCAAATTAAATCAATTATGGCTGTAATTTCCAAAATGTTCCCATCCATTTACTCCATTTAGGCATGACATTTTCACACTGCAGGTAAATTTAACAGTCACTCCTCTTTTGAACACTTAATCCAGTTCTGTTCACACAGAGTTTGGTTATATATGGGTGTCACAACCAAATCCAGAAAAAAAATTAAATCCGCAAATGCCAAATGGGTTTATTTGATGGCATCCATATTTCTTATCAACAGCCATATTAACATTGTGTTAACCATCATAAGATCATGAGTGACTCCTGTATTGATACACAAAGCGATTGCTAATCTAGTAGGACTCGCTCCTGGTTGTCTTCCTCAAACGTGGCCATTCTGAGCCCAATGATGTGTTCCAGTCACATTTAACTATATTACATGGGTTAATTGTGAATGAATAAGAGCTAAAGAGACATTAAGTGCATTTGCGATTAAGACTGGTGATAAATTAAGCAAAGCAAGCACTCAGATCACACATTGAATACGTCATGTGATCAGTATAACTGAGCGTGAAATGTTAATTCAGAGAACCCAGAAAATGAAAGGAAACCACAAAATGAATAGCTGTTTCCAAACCGCTTCAATCCTGATCCCAAAAGACCCATTATAGGACAGAGAGAAAGGACAGCGTACCCGACGAGGAGTCGGAGGATTTTAGAGCAAAAGACCAACCATCAGGGGTCATAGACGCACAGTGTGGTAGACGCAGTTCCACGGGCTTCAGGAACTTCAGACCGTGAGGGCCGCACATCACCAGAGGACTGAGCAGAGTTTCACCTGGAAGAGAAGACGGGCTTAAATAAGCTTCTGGAGCAACAGTGTGTCATTAATTCAACAACTACGCCACCATTCAACAATACTAGAAAGAAGTGTCTTAAGCTCACCACGGCTGCATTTATTTGATTACAAATACAGTAAAAGCAGTAATATTCTGAATCATTACTACAATTTAAAATAATTGTTTTGTATTTGATTTTTATATATATATATATATATATATATATATAAAAATCTGCAATGGCAAAGTTGAATTTTCAGCAGTCATTACCTCCAGTCTTCAGGGTCACATGATCCTTAAGAAATCATTTGGTGTTCCAGAAACATTTAGTATTATTTCAATGTGGAATTTTTGTGGAAACGGATATTTTTTTTCAGGGTTCTTTCATAAATATAAAGTTTATCATAAAAGTCAAATAGAACCGCATTTATTTAAAATCGAATATATATATATACACATATACACACACACACACACACACATATATATATATATATATACATATATATATATATACACATATACATATATATAATATATATTTTTTAACATTATAAATGGTCTCTTTTAATCAATTTAATGCATTCTTGGTGAATAAAAGTACTACTTCTAATAAAAAAAACACTTACTTACCCCAAACATAAATATTTTAATAAAACACAAAATTAAGAAAACAGGTTCAGTGTAGCAAAACATTTGTTTGCTAATATTTATACTTGTTTAGCAGCAATGGATTTAGTGTATTTTGTGTTGTCTATTTTTTAATAGTTTGTATGCTGAACAATTAATTCATGCATCTAAACTCGTTTTCTCACACTAGAGCATGACAAAATTCAGAATTGTTCAAAAGTTCTGCTCAGCACTGAACTTGATGTGAACAGTTGTTAAACGAAACTTAGTTACCAGAAAATATTTTTCTTTGTTTTCCATTTAGTCTTTCAACTTTTAACTCAAACATGTTTTGCTTAATATGTGAAGTGTAAATTAACTTCAAAGCTAACAAAAGGAAAAACTAAAACTGTTTCAGTAAAAAATATACTGAAACAAAAATAAAAATAAAAAACAAAAGTAGCCGGGAATCAGACCTTTATCTTTGTCCAGAGGGGGCAGAATGCTGTTGTCACGGCACACTTTGAAGTAGATCTCTTGCTCCACGCTATCTGGAATCGCTCCTTGCGGGATGATAATGCTGACTCCTGTCTCTATGGAGCTCAACACCCCACCGTTACAATTAAAGATGCCCCGCGCCGTGGCGACCACCGTGTGACCTTCGTCTTCCTCATCGTCATCCAGTGCACCAGGGCTAGAAAACAGACAGCAGCGAGTCGTTTAGTAAACAGAAGGAATAAATTCAGCTCTGGCTGATGTTCTTTCATCATCTCACCTGACGGGAACGGCCTTGGGAAGGGCGTTGATGTTGTTGTGCTGATACTTCGGCCTGTTGTCCATGGTGCGTGTGAACGTGTCCACCCCGCTGTCGGTGTCCAGGGGCTGGGGCGAGATTTGAGGTTTCAGGTTGTTGTTCACACTGGGTTTGGACTGTGTGTCGTTAGGAAGCAGGTTGTGGTTGAATTTGGGGCTCTCAAACTTGCGCTCGAAGGGGCGGGCGGAGCTGGTGTAAGGCTTGGGGACGTAGCGGTTGTAGCTGGTAGGGACGCCTAGTGTTTTGGGAGGGGCGTCCGTGCCGTTGATAGAAGACTTGGGGGGCAGGTAGCTGGTCTGGATGGGGTCGTCCCGGGTGGGAGCTCTGAGAGCCGACAGGTCCGGTTTGGCTTTGGGAGAGCTGTGAGGATCTGGCAGCGAGTTCACTGTGAGATCAGAGAAAATACATCCAGTTTTTGTCGTGGTATAAAAAAAATCATGCAATCTCATTGGTATTAACATGATTTCTGAAATGTTGGCAATATAAGAACATTGAAGATATGGCCATACACTATGCAAGAGAATGCTTCTTTAACTTAGCAATTTTTTTAATATATATTATATATATTTGGTCTAGATTCAAAAACTCCAAAACCCATAGGAATTATTACTATTTGGGAACTACATAGGAATGATTAGTTTCATTGTTTACTTAACTTTTTTTGTAATAAATTTTGAATTATATATGGTGTGAAATTAATTTTAGCTTTTAATGATTAATACGTTTATGTACTTGATTACCATACAGAGTAAAGTACTTTACAGTGAATTATCTTCAGACATTCTTAATTTTTTTTTAAATGAGCCAATAAGTGTCAAAATATTGATTGAGTGTATTCAGTAGAACATCTTATTCTAAAAATGTTTCAAATATTTTGTTTCATTATTTAAGTTGTAAAAGTAATCTATAATAAAAAAAAAAAAATTCAGTAATTAACTTAAAAGTTTGTCCATATTTCCCAAACAGACTATAGATTTTTATAGTGCATTAATTTTTAGTCCTTCTGTAATCTTGTAAAATTATGCACAACTATGTCTGAAAATGTTATTTATGTGTATTTAGGATACATAAAATGCCAGCTAGAATTGACCTTAAATAGACAAAGGAGTTGGGCATTTTATTTCTATAGTTTAATTGCATTATTTACGGTGTAGAATTAATCTATAAATAAAAAAATATATATAATTATTAGTTCTTTTTTAATATGGTAAAAGTATGCAGCAAGTGTGGAAATATTATTTGTGTATATTTAGGATACAAAGGTGGCAGGTATTTTATTCAAAAAATGCTTAAATTTTTTTATTTCATTTATGTACGGTGTAACAAATAATCTGTAATTAAAAAATAATTCCAGTAATTTATTGTCAATGCTTTTTAAGCTTGTGTACAATCAATTTGCAATTTTGTACAATGATGCAATAAGTGTGAAATATTATTTGTGTGTAATTAAGATAAATCAAATGTTAGTTATGAAATCAGGCATCGAGTCAGTCTTTGTATTCCAAAAATGTTTAAAATGCAATTTCCAAAAAGATAGCTAACAAAATACATAATCTGAGATGCAATGAAAAAGACAGACATCTCCAGAGATGTTTGTTTAAACACTGTTGGAAATTATTAGCAGACAAAATAAACTAGTAGGAGTATAAAAAAATACGTATTTTATGAAAGTCCAAAAGACAAAAGCACCACAGCTGAACACTCGAGACTCGTTCTTACCCTCGATGTTGCTGAGTTTGGGCAGGGATGTGGGTGGAGCAGCAGGCGTGGGCTGGCTGTATGGAGCAGGTGACGGGTTGACGGGCGGCAAGGGCTCAAACCTCTTGTCCACAGGACTCACCTTCTCCACAGACTCCGTCCTAAGACAGAAAGAGTATGTACGATATATACAAGAGCGCTATCAACATGCAACAGTAAGCTCTGTCTGTCTAGCGGGTTTGACGGTACCTGGCGAAAGGATATGCGATCTGGGGCTGAGGTTTGGGCGGCTCATGGAAGCGATTGATTGCAGTGTTGGGCTGATTCATGGCCTTGTTGTCAAAGCTGCGGCGGTCAAAATATGACAGCTGCTTCCTGTAATACTCTTCATCTTCCTCTGGGTCATAGTGGTTGGAGCGGACCACATCGTCCCCTACACGCGGGTGAGGTTTCTGGGGCTCTGGGGCTCTAGGAGCAGAAAATAAAATCATCAAAAGGAAAGCTCTTTTCGGTTTATGTAACATCTAATGGTATTTTCCAGAATGGAAGATCAACCAGCAGAGGGCAGCACAGGATAACATTAGCATTCTCTACTAACAACACACACTGTGTGCTTACCACTACTACTTAAACAGTGTGAAAGAGTGCATTTGAAACCAAATCATGTAAACAATAAAATAAACAGTTATTTTTCACTTCCAGTACAGAAGAATGTGGTAACTTAAGACAATCTATTGAAATAGTGGATATTATTTCTGGTTTAATGCACGTTTCACGCTCTCTGGCTAATGTATTCTCATGACGTGTCAACTCAGATCCTTGTATTATAAATAAAGGCTCAGTTGACGTTTGTAGGTGACCATATATACTACTACTGCTCAAAAGTTTGGTGCTGCTAAGACTTTTTAAAGAAATTAATAGTTTTAGTTAAAAGGGACAAGACAATAATGACACAAAATATTTCTGTTTTAAATGGATGCTGTTTTTTTTCAACCTTTCTATCAAAAAATGTCAAAAGGTTTACACAGCAGAACTGTTTTCAACAAAGTGCTGTTTTACTCTTGAGATACTATTATAGTTTTTGTTCATTTATATATATATATATATATATATATATATAATATATATATACACACACAAAGGTGCTGGTCATATAATTAGAATATCATCAAAAAGTTGATTTATTTCACTAATTCCATTCAAAAAGTGAAACTTGTATAATGTATCCCTTCATTCCACACAGACTGATATATTTCAAATGTTTATTTATTTTAATTTTGATGATTATAACTGACAAACTGACAACTTTTTGATGATATTCTAATTATATGAACAGGACATGTATGTATGTATATATATATATATATATATATATATATATATATACATACATATTTTTTGTTTTAATTTTAAAGTTTTTGTAATTTAGTTTGTCATATTTGTTTCTTAATTGTCTAAACGTGTTTATTGTTTTCATTCATTTTTAAGTTCTAGTTGTTTTAGTACATAAATTAAACTAAATGAAAATGAAAAATGTTGCCCTAACTAGCTGAATTTTTATTTTATTTTATTTGAGTTAACATTTTATTTTATTAGTAACTAAAACGTTTCATGGTTTAATCTTAATGAACTATAATAACCCTGTTTCAACAGGGATACTAATAATGTTTCTTGTTTCACAAATCATCAAATCAGAATGATTTCTGAAGGATCATGTGACACTGAAGACTGGAGTAATGATGCTGAAAATTCAGCTTTGATTACAGAAATAAATTACATTTTAAAATATATTAAAATATGAAACGGTTGTTTTAAATTGCAATAATATTTTACAATTTTACTTATTTTTAATCAAATAAAAGCAGCCTTGGTGAACATAAGACAATTTTGTATAAAAAAACATTTCATTTTAAACAATCTGCAAGACCCCAAACATTTGAACGGTACTGTAAGTGTGTGGCTGTACCTGTAAGAGGGTTTCTCCTGCTCCAGGTTGCTGAGAGAGTTGGCTTTAAGCACAGGACCCGGTGTGCTCACAGGTTTTGGGAGCTCTGTGGGCTGAAGAAGAAAGGGCATCCATTCAGTCAACACACATTTACATGACTCTTCTTGTCTGTGCAAAAGTTGACACTACAATATTAAGTCATGTTTAAAGTATTACCAACAAAGCCCTCAATGGAAAACTCTAGGTTAAATGTGACCCTGGACCACAAAAGCAGTCTTAAGTCGCTGGGGTATATTTGTAGCAATAGCCAACAAAACATGGTATCGGTCAAAATTATAGATTTTTCTTTTATGCCAAAAATCATTAGGATATTAAGTAAAGATCATGTTCATGAAAATATTTTGTAAATTTCCTACTGTAATAAACTTATTTTTGATTAGTAATATGCATTGCTAAGGACTTCATTTAAACAACTTTAAAAGTGATTTTCTCAATATTTCGATGTTTTTGCACCCTCAGATTCCAGATTTTTAAATAGTTTTATCTCGGACAAATATTGTCCTATAATAACAAACCATAAATCAATTGAAAGCTTGTTTATTCAGATCTCAGATGATGTATGAATCTCAATAAAAATACAAAACTGACCCTTATGACAAGTTTTGTAGTCCAGGGTCACAAATATCAAAGGGACAGAAACGTACCCTAATTCCCGCTACTTCCGGCGTATCCTTGGCTCGGTCAACAGACACAGAGCGCTTGTTCTCGAACATTTTGACCCGGTTGAGCACAGACTGGGGCTTCATGGCAGGGTCTTCATAATTGTTATCATCCCTGGGGGGAGGTGGCAATGGTTTGGGAGCTGCAGGGTGAGGCGGTTCTCCTGGAGACAAGATGACCTCGGGTTTGGGAGGTGGAGCAGGAGGTTCAGAGTTCATCACAGGCTCGTGCTGCGCTGCTTTATACGCTCGGTTCGGCGCTCCAGGATTGTAAGAGGGTCGCATAGCGGCATCCCCGTAATACTGCTTGGGTGGATCAGGGGAGCGATGCGCATTGCTTGGGAATCCATGTGGATCAGACTCGAAGGGCGAGTGGGCGTTGTAGGAGACCGGAGGGGGCGGCTCTTCGTAGCGCGCAGGAGTGGGTTTAGTATGCCGCAGCCGGTTATCATAACCCATTGGGGATACACCATCATATTGGGACTGAGGGGGGCTGAAATCCCTGGTTGGGCCGTCTTCGTATGGAGAGCGGGGTTCGTACCCCAGTGGAGGAGGAGGAGGCTGGTGGGCCTGAGGGTAGCCGGACGTGGGCGGCGGTTGGGGTGAAGTCTGCTGCTGGTCGTAAGGGGCCCACTGCTCGTTGTAGTGAGGCACACGGTTGTCGTAGTGCAGGTGCGGGTCGTAGTTGTGAGGCTTTGGTTGTGCGTAGCCGCCACCGTCGTAGCCATAAGGCGGGTGCTCGTACTGGCGGTATGGCTGTTGGTCCTGGTAGACAGGTTGGTGGCTGTAGGAGAGTGAGGTGGGGGGGCCTAAAGGCTGATGCTGCATGGGAGGAGGAGGCTTCACGCCGTGGTTCACTCGCACCGGCTCATCCACGCTGTACAGATCCTTTTTATACATCTGTGAGGGACAAAACGTCAGCTGTGAGCCGGTTTGACTGAAAAAGATCAAACGCATACGGAAATTTTGCTAAACAACCTCAGTCACTAAGACTAATAAAAAATAAAAAAAATCGAAATAAAATTTCAAATGAGCTGTAATGAAATATTTAAGTACTAGATTAGCATTTCCTTCAGGAAATACAAGTGCTTGCAAGACAGTAAAAAAAGGTATGTATGATTTTAGGTAAGTTCAGGTTTTTGGCTTTGGTTGCTGTCCACAATAAATGAACAATATTTCATCAACGTGAACCAATGAAAACAAAATAAGCTGACAAGTCAATTTCTCTAACATAAATAGTTATTTAAAACCATATAATGCATATGGTTAGAACAAAAAACAATATTAGAAGGACAGAAATATTAAAATGAGCTCAGTTTTTACATTTTAAACTTAAATATCTAATGAATAAAATTAAATCACCAACAATAAATAAAAATATATAAATAATTATTTTTTTTATTTCATAAGTCAATGGAAAATGTTCTACATAATTCTCTCTCTATACACACACCTAATAATTTTATTATTAATTTAATTAATTTATTTTGTTTAAAGAAGTCTCTTATGATAACCATGGCGAGATTTATTTGAGCACAAATACAGTAAAATAGTGATTTTTTTTTTTTTTCATTTCAAAATGTAATTAATTCCTGTGATGCAAAGCAAATTTTCAGCATTATTCCAGTCTTCAGTGTCACATGATCCTTCAGAAAGTATTCTAATATGCTGATTTAATGCATATTGATAATATTAATCATGGCATTACATGAATGTTTGGTATATAAATATGGTGGTGCCTTGCAAGCACTGAAATTAAACTCAATACTAAGCAGTAAAAACCCCATTAATAATAGATTAATTCATTATGTAATAAAACAAGCATCTTACCATCTTGCTACTCAGCTCTACATTTCTACAGTTTGGGAAGAAGCCCTTCAACATGTACTTCACTTGGTTACACTTCTTTGATTCCTCATCTTTAGTCAAATCTAGCAAATGTATAATAGGTCCAAGTGGAGCTTTAAGGATGTCTTATTCATTGTTTGAAAGGCTCCTTCTCAAGCTTCAAAGTTTAGCCTGAAGACAGTAGAGCTGTAAAAGGTCCAACGCCTCGTATAAGACAACTTAACATAATCACAGAAGCTCTTACATAACGTCTTCATCTATGAAAACAAACATCGGTTATGAAGACATTATGCAGGATTAGTCCAGTTGTTTTCCTTTCACATTGCTGTAAGTACTGTCTGCAGGTTAAATGAACATGCAACTACAGAAAAACATTCTTGCAAATTAGGGAAAGGACCGTTTGCAATTAAGTGGCACGTCTACAGTGCATCTAGCGGCCATCCGTACAGGTGTGATTCAGGTCAAAGCCAAACGCTACCGTCACGGCTATCACTACAGATTAGGGCCAGGCGATACAGCGTGACATTTATTATGACACAGTTCACAATATATATGCATTTGCTCTGAGGATCCATTGTTTACATCACACAGCATAGTACATTCAAAATAATGAATTCAAGAACTAAAACGCTGTGAAAATAATCAAGGTTTCAGTTTTTCAATAAATAAAATGAAGAATTACTTCCCGATTTGCACTAATAAAATAATACATTAATATGGGAAAAAAATTCCAATTAAAATGTTTATGTTGATGCAAACAGTAGCGATATACAAGAAAATGAATGATACACAATTCTACTAAAGTATTTTAATATATATTTAAAAATGTGTATTCTAAAAATGTGAACATTTTAAGTGATAATAGAAATGCATCACTGAATCAGTTATGAACTGACTCCTTACAGTGGACTGTTTGTACAGATTAAAGGAAATGATTCAAATCTTTATGACAAAAAAGTCTTAAAACTTAATTACACAATTAAAACCTAATTATCTTAAATCTTTAATGTTGTTAATGTTATTAAAATACCTTTGTCTTAATGCTCTCATGCGTCAATGATGGAAAGTTTACAACATTTTTTGGTGGACAAAATTCGGACTTTTCTATGGAAGCTGGTTTATACAACAGAAGAAAAAAATAACTGCAACATTTGAATTCCGCAATTCAGATTTAAAAAATAATAATATTTTTTTGCAATTCTGATTTATATCTACAGTTCTATAAATTCTAAAGATTTATATATATATAGCAATTCTACGGAGCACTTTTATGGACATTGTGGTGGGAAAAATTTGGGGTGGGAGAAGTAAATATTTTTCAAATGTTTTTCGTTCTCTCGCAAAACCAGTTGAGTTGGGATAAACTCTTCCCGTTTACTTTACAGCGTGCAGTGGTTACAGCTCCTGTGTTCACAATGGAGCGGTTCATAGAGTTTTGTTTTGAACTTGGACTCAAATAAAGAAATACGTCACAGTGCTTAGTTCAAGGCACGGATTTGGGACATTATAAAACGCCTAATGTGGCTTAATGTTTCAAAGCAGACATTAAATTCAATAATAAATCCTGATAAATATTATTAGGCTAACATTAATAACAAGAATATGAACGCAACACCCAGCACATTAAGCCTTTTCTTCCCCATAGAAAACGATTAAGGTAGGCCAGTGAAAGGTTCATACTCGTATGTTCACAACGGAGCGGTTCATAAAGTTTGAACTTGTACTCAAGTATAAAGATATACAGGTCAGTTCAAGGCACTTTTTGGGACATTCTAAAACGCTTAATGTGGCTTAATGTTTTAAAACGGTGACATATTAAAACATTGACATTGGAAGACCAAATTCGATAATAATAAATAGGCCTACTAATAAAATGATTAGGCTAAGATGAATAACCTTATTAATAATATTACTATTAATAAAGAAGAATAGCCCAGAATATGAATGCAAAGGATTTGGTATTTTTAAATCACCGTATTAATTCATTAGCCTACCTTAAGCGAAGCGTTTTATGGGGGAAAAAAGCTTACGTGCTGGGCGTTGCATTCATATTTTGGGCTTATGCTTAGTAATATTACTAATAAGGTTATTAGTAATTGCCTAATAATTTGATCACCTTTTAGTATTATCGAATTTTGTCTTCTTTTGTCCTCTACTGGTTTAAAACATTAAGCAACCTAAAGCGTTTTATAATGTCCCAAAACAGTGCCTTGAACTAAGCACTGATGAATTTCTTTATTTGAGTCCAAGTTCAAAATAAAATGGTTTGAACCGCTCCATTGTGAACATATGGAACTGGCAAGCTGTAAAGCAAACCGGAAGAGTTTGTGGTTTCGTGAGGGAACGCAAAGTTTCTCGAGAGATCGCAAAACAGTAGAAAAATATTTTTCCTCCCACCTCAAATTCTTTCAATTGACCCCGAATTTTTCCCACCACAATGTCCCTAAAAGGACTCCGTACAATTCAGTTTTTTTGGCACCACAGAATAAAAATTTAAAAAGGTCACTGTAACTTTTGTAACTCCCAATTTGTACTCTCTCACAATTCCAAGTTCTCGCAATTCAGAATGTATGGCTATGTTTACACTTGTGCATTTTCATTTTAAAACGCATAACTTTTGCTACGGTTATGCCTGTCGTTTACACTACGATGGAGATTTTTGAAAATGCTGCACACCCTGTTTTAGTTTGAAAACGCCGGGGTTGCGTTTCAGTGTAAACAGAGCAAACAAATACTTTTGAAGATCGTTTTTAAAACGCAGTTAAAAAACCAGTGTAGACGAGGATCGTTTATTATAAAATGCCGTTTTAAAACAAAAACACTAGTGTAAACAGTGCCTATTTCTCACACTTCCCCCCACAATTCTGCAATTAGGCCTATATCTTGAAATTTAGAATTTTTTCTTGCAATTCTGAGAGATTCAAGTTTATATCCCACAATTTGGACTCATTCCTCCCAATTCTGTGTTCATATTGTATATATTATGAAAGAAATACAAACTCACAAATGCAAGATATAAATGCAGAATTGCATGGGAAAAGGTGTGAATTGTGAGATATAAATTCAGATTTGCAAGGAGAAAAATCCATAAATATATCGGCCAAATAAAAAGTGCATTAAAATAGTCACACATTCGCTAAGTTGCACCATTTCAAATATATGTCGCATTCATGACTATGCAACATATCGCCCAGCCCTACTACAGACAGAACAAGCTGAAAGAAAGGTTATAAATTAGGAGCCATGCAAGAGGAAGTACAAGGCAACATGTGAGGATACTGCACTTCTACTTATGCAACAGGCCCTCGTCCTCCTGTGGTGCATGTGTACCAGTTACACGGTCTCTGCCGTAGTGTCAGAGGAACACACGCAGCACACGCGTGGGGTGGGCGGAGCATTCATGCAGACAGTGGAGTGGGAGGAGTCAAAGAAAAGAGTGATAGACACAGGCAAGGTTGAGAAAGAGAGAGCTGGGCTGAACCAGGCCGAAACGGGCTGGGAGCGGGTCCAGCTTCCGGTGGTGCTGGTACCTTTGGATCTGGGACAGGAGGAGGCAACTGGTGGGGGTCGTGTGTTGGGGGCTGAGCGAGCTCAGGTTCGGGCTGGGGGTCGGGAACGGGGATGGGGCTGTTAAGGGAGTCGGCCTGAGGGGTGCCAGACGGCTCCTCTGGGTTCGCACCCGCTAGTGGCGAGGTGGGTTGGACAGCAGGGGGCGTTGCTGCCGCTGCAGAGGGAGGGGGCGATGAGGCCAGAGCGGCCTCTGCTTGCTGTGGAGTACGGGGCAAAGAGGTTACAGACAGTACCAGCTACACAACTAGCAGCTACGACCACCAAATCATCCTTAACCAGGTTAATTGGTAGCTACTGAAAGCTGAATAAGAGTTTGTCTGGTAAAGAATATCACCTGGTCATGCAAACTTAAGTGTGGATTTGAATAAAATAGTGTCTTTAGCTTTACAGGAAGCAGAAACTAGGTAGTGGTCCAGTCCTGCTGCATATGCAGTTTAACATGTTATTAGAGCATGAAAATGTTTTTTGTTGATTTATATGGTAAATTCTACTATGCAGTACATTTTCAAATTCTGATATACTTGTTATTTTATCAGATAATATTTAACTCGAACAGATTGAAGCCATATTATTAAGAACCACCAGAAAAACTGGCAAATTTGATAAATCTCAATAATTTTATAATCAAATTTAATACATTATACATGTAAATGCACTCAATTTCAAAACTCCATGGGTTTATTTTAAGAAATAATAAACTATATATATATATATATATATATATATATATATAATATATTTATATATATATATATTTTTTTAATACTGGTTTACTTGGTTAGGAGTATATTTTTTCCCCCCTGTGTCCTCAAGTTTACCTTTCTTCCTGTCAGTCTTCTGTATATTTCAATAACTAACAAAGCCCTAAAGACTAACTTTATCCCTTTAACTAACAAAAGCTAATTCCTTAATGTCATTATCCTCCAGGAAGTGACATCTGCACAAACATCAGCATTAACAACAGATTTTATATAATTTAGTGATTTTCTTATTTTATATTAATTGGTCTGTCTGACTTGAATAATTACATCTTGTCTGATAAAATGAAAAATGTCTATAAATAATCTACCAAGCTACCTAGAACCCTTATATAAAAAAAATAATAATAGATAGATACAAAACAATAAAATAAATAAATAAGCTACCAAGCTGACACCCTTATGTAAGCTAACTCTCTTTACTAAACAATGGCTAACTTTAGATTCTTATTTCCATCTTGTCCGGTTTCATCTTATTAAATGTCTTGCCAGTATGTCAATAGGTTATAATTATAATTAGTTTTAATTAAGTGCCTGAGCATCTTTTATATAAATACTTCATTAAATTAAAACACAAGCATATTCATGTTTTAAAAGTTAAAAGCACTGCATAGCAAAAATGACCAACATAAACCTTTACAGAAGTTCCAATGACATTAACAGTAAAAGTAACCAACACACACATAATGGTACTCATATTCTGTACCTGCTGAGGCGCTGCCATCTTAAACCCGGCCGGGTCGATTCGGTTAACCGGCTCCGGTTGCGGCACAGCATGCTGATAGCTCGGGTACCCAGCTGTGTCCTGGATGACCGGCGGGTCCTCTCGGACAGGTTCGGAAGAGCGTGTGATGGCAGGCTCGCTGGGCAGGCCCACCTCATCGTTCATGGTCTCATCCAGCTCCTGGTCGGTGTAGGCCCCGCCCTCCGTATCGGTGTCCTCGTAGTCGGAAGTGTGGCGGCTGTCGGTGCTGTACATGCTGTACTCGCTGCCCGGTGCCGAGAGGTAGGAGAGGCGGTCATCGTGGATGTCAAGGTCATCGTCAGGAGCGCCATCTGCCTGCATG
Source organism: Oxygymnocypris stewartii (assembly GCA_003573665.1). Taxonomy (NCBI): domain Eukaryota; kingdom Metazoa; phylum Chordata; class Actinopteri; order Cypriniformes; family Cyprinidae; genus Oxygymnocypris; species Oxygymnocypris stewartii. The sequence goes on from QVTF01020069.1 coordinate 496,940, forward strand.
TGGAGAAGGGGAGGGAGGGATGGTTAGGATGAGTTTGATGACCCACAGCAGTGGATATGAAATGATGGATGGGTGAGAGTGGAAACTAATGCATATCAAACGCTTGGACTGTAACAGTGTAAAAGCTGAAATTGCTCGACTTTTTTGCTCTTAAAAGTTTTTTTTTATATAGTAAACAAGTGGAACGTTTTACATGGATACTAACCAAACAAATGAATTAACAGACAAGAAATATTGTTTTAAGCAGAAACTGTTTTAGTGATTCACAATATATTTGTTCGATATCGGTTATTAGCTGACTTTTTTATTGTATCAGATATATATAGATTATATCCAGTTATATTCAGATTTATTCAGTTTTTCCATTTGAACTATGGTTATATAATTATTATGTATTCAGTTATACAGTTTACTAATAATAGAAAGCCAATTCATCTGACAACTCTGCCAAACATAAATACAGATCATCCAATGCCAATAATTATACAATTCAAACAGCCAAGTTGATGTACAGGTACATCTAAATAAATTAGAATATGGGGAAAAGGTTCATTTTTTTCTTGTAACTTATTTCAAAAAGTGAAAATTTCATATATTTTAGATTCATTACATGTTGTTTTAATTTTGATGATTAGAGCTTACAGCGAATGAAAGTCAAAAATCAGTATCTCAAAATATTAGAATATTTACATTTGAGTTTCAATAAATGACCATCCATACAGTATAAATTCTGGGCATCTCTTGTTCTTTGAAACCACAATAATGGGGAACACTGCTGACTTGGCAATGGTCCAGAAGATGATCATTGACACCCTCCACAAAGAGGGTAAGTTACCAGCAGCTATATCACCCTGCAGCCCAAGACTGGTTGCACACTGAAGCTAAGCAGGGCTGAGCCTAGTCAGTACCTGGATGGAAGATCTCCTGGGAAAACTAGGTTGCTGTTGGAAGAGGTGTTAGTGAGGCCAGCAGGGGGTACTCACCCTGCAGTCTGTGTGGGTCCAAACGCCCCAGTATAGTGACGGGGACACTATACTGTAAAAAGCACCGTCCTTCGGATGAGACATTAAACCGAGGTCCTGACTCTCTGTGGTCATTAAAAATCCCAGGATGTCCTTCGATAAAAGAGTAGGGTTGTAACTCCTGCATCCTGGCCAAATTTCCCATTGGCCTATAACCATCATGGCCTCCTAATCATCCCCATACACTGATTGGCTTCATCACACTGTCCCCTCTCCACCAATATGCTGGTGTGTGATGGGTGTTCTGGCGCAATATGGCTGCCGTCGCATCATCCAGGTGGATGCTGCACATTGGTGGTGGTTGAGGAGATTACCCCCTAAAGCGTTTTGAGTACCCAGAAAAGCGCTATATAAAATGAAACAAATTATTATTATTATTTAGTCACAGAGGGTCATTACTGAAAGGGGTGGCTGTTCAGGGAGTGCTGTATCAAAGCATATTAAATGCAAAGTTGACTGGAAGGAAGAAATTGGATAGGAAAATGTGCACAACAGGGATGACCGCAAGCTTGAGAATACTATCCAGCAAAGCCGATTCAAATACTTGGGAGAACTTCACAAGGAGTGAACTGAAGCTGGAGTCACAGTGCATCAAGAGTCAGCACGCTCAGACATCTTCAGGAAAAGGGCTACCAAGCCACTTCTTGGTAACATCGTCAGAAGCATCTTACCTGGGCTTGGTAGCCCTTACCTTCAGGAAAAGGGCTACCAAGCCAAGAAACATCATCAGAAGCATCTTACCTGGGCTAAGGAGAAAAACAACTGGACTGTTTCTCGGTGGTCCAAAGTCCTCTTTTCAGATGAAAGTACATTTTGTATTTAATTTGGAAAACAAGGTCCCAGAGTCTGGAGGAAGAGTGCATGTTGCTTGAAGTCCAGTGTGAATTTTCCACAGTCAGTGATGATTTGGGTTGCCATGTCATCTGCTGGTGTTGGTCCATTGTGTTTTCTGAAGCCCACAGTCAACGCAGCCATCTAGCAGGAAATTTTAGAGCACTTCATGCTTCCTTCTGATGACAAGCTTTATGGAGATGCGGATTTCATTTTCCAGCAGGACTTGGCACCTGCCCACACTGCCAAAGGTACCAAAAGCTGGTTCAATGACCATGGTGTTACTGTGGCCAGCAAACTTGCCTGACCTGAACCCCATAGAGAATCTATGGGGTATTGTCAAGAGGAAGATGAGAGACACCAGACCCAACAATGCAGATGACCTAAAGGCCGCTATTAAAGCAACCTGGGCTTCCATTACAACTGAGCAGTACCACAGGCTGATTGCCTCCATGCCACGCCGAATTGCAGAAATACATGCAAAAGGAGGCCCAACCAAGTATTGAGTACATAGAAATGAAAATACTTTTCAGAAGCCTGACATTTCGGTTTAAAATATCCTTTTTTTATTGATTTTTGGTTTTCATTATCTGTAAGCCATAATTATCTAAATTTCAAGAAATAAAGGCTTGAAATATGATTCATTACACTCTATGTGTAATGAATCTATATAAAATATAGATTTCACTTTCTGAAATGAGTGACAAAAAATATTGACCTTTTTCATGATATTCAATTTTTTTTAGATGTACCTGTAAAGGTCAGCCACTTATTACAAATGCATTTATATAGTCATTATTCATTCAGCCATTGGTGGTTTTAGTGATGTCAAAATAAAAGTTCCGACACTTATTGGGCAAACAGAAAAACACAAAAAGCCGATAATTATAAAAAAGCAAAATGTCAGTCAATATATTTGTCCTTGCTGATATAATAGTCAACCAACAATTATAATTGCAGATATAATTTTTTTTTAGTGCTGACATTAAAAACTATAGAGCCATATGGCGATATCAGGGGTTAAAGCATAAAAAAAAAACAGGGGCAGCACATGCAAAGCATGCAATGACTGTGGCTACTTTAATATTTGAAAGGATACTATGGCAAAGTTATTGCTTTCCTTATACAAACTGATTTTTTTTTTGAATGAACGAATGAATGAATGAATGATGCATTTATTTAGCGCTTTATTGTGTATTGTTGTACACCCAAAGCGCTTTATAATCATGTGTGGGGGGGTCTCTCCTCAACCACCACCAGTGTGCAGCATCCACTTGGATGATGTGCCGGCTGCCACAGGACAATGGCGCCAGTGCGCTCACCACACACCAGCTACAGGTGGAGAGGAGAGAGAGTCATAGAGCCAATCAAGTGTATGTGTATTAAGTGTATTAGGAGGCCATGATTGACAAGGGCCATGGAGGGAATTTGGCCAGGACACCGGGGTTACACCCCTGCTCTTTACGAGAAGTGCCATGGGAATTTTAATGACCACAGAGAGTCTGGACTTCGGTTTAACGTCTCATCCGAAAAATGATGCTTTTTGACAGTATAGTGTGTCCCCGTCACTATACTGGGGCGTTTGGACCCACACAGACTGCAGGGTGAGCACCCCCAGCTGGCCTCACTAACACCTCTTCCAGCAGCAACCTAGTTTTCCCAGGAGATCTCCCATCCAGGTACTGATCAGCTCAACCCTGCTTAGCTTCAGTGGGCAACCGGTCTTGGGCTGCAGGGTGATATAGCTGCCGAAAATATGATTGATCTGAAGAATGAAAGCTAAATCATACACTTGGAAAATTAAAAGCTATATCACCGCCAGGGGTGTGACAAAACACAAGATACTTGGTTCACTAGAACTAGACAATATTTTAATATTATTTTTAAGAAATATTCAAAAACAAAATATTTGTATTTTATTTACAAAAAGTAAAAACGCATTTTTGTATTTTGAAATATTTTAACTAATCTAGGGCTGTAACTAATGATTATTTTGGTAATCAAGTAATGATTATTGATTATTGACAAATTACTGATTATTTTGACAATTGAGTTATCTGATTTTTTTTGTAACAGATAGAGCTAAGTGAAAAAAGGCTTTAGTATGACTATTTATATATAAACTAACGACGAGGCAGCAATAATTGGCTCAAATAAAATATCAAAACCAAGTAATTACATGGTTTTATTTAACAACATTGTTAAAATGCATAATATGAACAAAACCAACTTAAGTACATTATGCCAAATACCTGCAGAAGGCGCCAACGGCTTGGAGACGTTTCACTTTACAGCGTGATTAAATGATGAGAATATAAATATAAGAGCAAAAAATTCTGATTGGCTAGTAATGCTAGTTTGGTTGAGAGTGAAACCTGTTCTCCTCTCATACCATTGGTAGGCGAACTCATGGACTCGAAAGTGATATCAACAAGTTTTTGTAAGATTTTTTATTTTCACAGCCGAGCGCTGCACGTCGGAAATCCGGAGCTTTAAGCCCTGCGATTATGTTGTTCAACCACAAATTACAATTACAGTTATGTAATAATTTTTTTTATTGAGGCATTGGCAGAGTTAGTGTTGTCAAAAGAAAAGTCCTGTTTCCAACACCAAAAAGAAAAAACTAAAGGCCGATGCCCCCCAAATTTTTTTCAGTTGATATATCGGTCTTGTCATTACATAGCTCAACCACTAATTACAGGTATATAATTATTGTTTATTCAATTACAGTGTAACTATAGCAAAATATTTAACCCCAGAATGACCACGACTGACCAATCAGAATCAAGTATTCCTGAGAGCAGTGCTGTGTTGACACATAAATGGGGGGTGGGTCTCTACATAAATAAGAAACATTTGGATATTAAGGCACAAAATTAGAGAAGCTTACCTTGCCCTCTGAGACCCAGACCAACTGGTTCTGCTGCTGCTGGACAGTCTCTTTCAAAGCACCATACCACCCGTCATTCATGTTGTTCAAGTTGATCGTGGCTAAAAGGAAGTAGATCCGCAATTTACTTAACTACAAATACACCACAAGTGGTACTTGCATTTAAAGCAACTTTGATGGTACTTTTGTAGCTTGCAAAAGTTCTCATTCATTATATGGTCTAAATTGTCCAGGACCTGCTTCAAAATGGCTCTTTTTGAGTTCCCAGGACTAAAGAAAGTTAACAGTTTTGTAACAGCATTAGACTAATGATATTATTTTGATGTTTGGGTCTACTCACTGGTGAAGAGGTGATGGTTGTTCTTTCTCAGTTTGAGAGCACGCTCATACAGCTTCCGTGCACTCTTCCTGGACTCAGCACAGAGCCTGGTCCTCATGTTCTTGACACCCTGCTTGCTGTCGGGATTCAGGAACACCACGATGGGGTACCACTGAGCGTAATTCAGACGATCCACCGCGTTGGGTGTAATGTCCAGCACGGCATGCTTGTCCTAGCAGCACAAACAGAATCATGAAACGCCAGCCGGGACTTTGCAGGGTCTGTGAGACTACGCTCACGAGCTGAACAGATGGAATGGCAGTTAACTAAATTATCCGAGTCCATACTCACTCGGTCAATGATCTGTTTAATGGTATGGAGACGGATAATTCCAGAGCTGCGCTGGTCTGTGCCTGCGTCTCTGGGTTCACTTTCTGAGGGAAGGAGAAAAATATGTTTTATACCTTATAAAGGTATAAAATACCTTTATACCTTAATATAAGAAAACAGAAAAATATAATTACGCAGAACTTACTTGCAAGTTCAAAGATGTCAGGCCCCTCTCTGGACAGTTTCTCTCTTGCAACATCCGCAATAGGCCCAAAAATTACCACTGGCCTCAAGAAACCAGCTTTTAAAGCAGGGGAAACAACAGGTTAAATAGATATCCACATTGTCCTTTGATGCAAGCCTATTAGATTATTTCCGGCTCTAAGCTTCAAAAATACATGCTCAAACCTGAAATAACCATAGCAACTGAAAGCAGGTCTATAAACAGCCTACCTTCTCGAAGCACCACTCTTTCATAAGCGGGGAACTTTGTTTGGACAGGTTGAGCAGAAAGGTCCTCTCTGCTCTTCCTCAAGTTGCGTTTGGAGCTACGGAGGCCTCTGAACCTCCAGAAATCGGCTCGATCGCCTCCTGGAGTCTTTGGGAGTGTGTATTGGACACTCGATAACTGCTCAGCCCTGCAGAGAACATAAAACAACAGCTCAAACTTCAACAACTCTACATATTAAACACACGACTCAATGCAAACTAGTACAAATGGGTTCTATACCTATTCTTGTTGGGGATGATGCCCCGTTCCACCTCCTGGTGGTTCTTGCCGATGCGAATGGCGAGCCAAGAGCCCAGTTTGCCGTTGTAAAGGGTGTCGACCACTCTGAAGACCTCCCCCTTATTGAAGCTCAGGCCGTAGGGCGACTCCTTCTCATACTCAAAATGGGTCCTGATGTAGAACGAGTCACCTACGTCGGACTCTACAATGCGCCGGTACACTGGGAAGCAAAAGAGATTTACGCCATTATTATTTTGCGGTTCTGATAAAAAGCTTGAAACAGTTTACGGTGTTTTGCTGGTCTTATCTGGTTTAGTTTAAAAACCTGACAAGTGTCCAATATACCTTTAAAACCATTAAGAACCAGATCAGTCTGACCAGCGGAAACCAGCTTGGTGAATCAGCATATCAGGTTAGGCTGGTTTACTCTTGGTTTCATTTTTTAACTTTCATAATATAATGTTGTACAAGATCCTATACCTCCCCAGAATATCCTCGCCCTTCCGCATATTACAAAGCTAAAAGGTTTTTTGTGTTTTCAGTTAGCTAACTGGTTAAGAAAAGCCATTTCAAGTAGCTTGAACAAGATTAGGATAACATTTGTTTTTGATCAGGTATTGAGCCAAACGTTAACTGGTTGAGGAAAGCGGTTTTGATTGGCTACAAGATAGCACAACACTCGTTTTCAATCTAGCTTAGCCTAGTGCTAGAAAAAGCTCTATTGATTAGCTAGCACAAGAAATTATAGATTTCATTTTGCATCAAATTTGCATCATACGGAAAGCGTGTGGACCGTTGCGGAGAGTGGACAGCCAAAGTATACTTTGGGCTTAATGGTTTACAAACAGGGATTCATACAAAATTTTAAGAGCTGACATATCCTCACCATCTTTCTTTTTCTGGGCCAGGATGGTGACCTCCTCTCCTTTGGGCAGGTCCAACAGAAACAGCACTGCCTCCTCGCGGATGATGTTTGCAAAATCCACATTGTTTACCTGGGAAGGGTTCAAAGAAAAGCCATTTAGAACAAAAACTCCTCTCTAAAGTGGTCTAACAAAGGAGAGGAAAGTTTCAAGACAGATTTGTGAAAAAGTGTGACGGTGTGGTGAGGTTTGTGAGAAAGGGGAGGTGACAAATGTTCTGAATAAAGAATAGACATGTTGGAAAAACCCAGAGAGGAAGAGAAAGAGGCTGCATTTGGCAGAAAGGAGATGGAAACGAAAGTCACCAGGGAAACCATCCTGAGAGAAGACAAGCATTTTCACACACACTGAGGTTTAACGGCATCTATACAGCACGAGAGGGACATTTTGGAAGTGTGAACCGCCATAAAACTAGGACTGCCATTAAAGAGCCCGTAAAAAGGAGGTTATAAAAGCTGGTACACCAAATCTCCCTTCACCCACAGGCCTTTAAGAGTCCCACTCGACTTATTCATCACAAGAGCTAAACGCCACCACAAACATCTTCAGGCTCAACTGCTGAGAAACTGTAAGAGATGAAATGACTTGAGCATAAACCAAGCAGGTATCAACATCAGACAGAAATACACACACACACACACACACACACACACACACACACACACACACACACACACACACACACACACACACACACACACACACACACACACACACACACACACACACACACACACACACACACACACACACACACACACACACAATTATTATGAAGGCTCTGCTTCAAAACATCAAGCTGCCTACCTAAGCAACATTTATAGGCATTTCTGGGCTGCCTGACCTGAAGCCTGTTCCAAATAATGGGCTGCAAATTATGCTGCCTTATTAGATACCTTGTTGGCAAAAACTGTCGAAGGGAGTGTACATTATAAATATAATTTATTACAAATTTATCTAGAGAAAATCGAGAGATCAGCCCAGAGTTATTATAGCTAAATAAAATGGAACCCCCAAAAATTGTTAATTTAAATAAACGTTAACCAAATTAAAATATTAAAAATGTACTCTATTCAGCTAGTTGCTAGTTTAACTTAAATAAACATTAATAAGAACTAAATAGAATTGTATAAAATAATGAATAAAAATGTCAAAACATACAACAAAAATACTAAAACTTAAACTAAAATTAAAATAAAATAAAAAAACAAAATATAAAAATAAACAATACAAAATACTCTGGTTCAGCCAAGGCTAAATTTCTATTTAACCAAATATTATTGTGTATTTTAATATCTTTTTGTGCATATTGCAAATATGTTTTGCACATTACAAAGATGTATATTATTATGAAGACTAGTTATTATAACAATGGTTCTAGAATTCAATTTATTTTGAGCATTAAAAAACTAAACTAGTAAGGAGCAGTAAATCAAACTAAACAGCTCCAAGTTGAATCAATGCAACATATGAAGCGAAAAAATATTTGTAATCTGTAGACAGACTACATAATCACTGAAGTACACATCCCATGAAGCACAGCAAATCGAATCAGAATTAGAAGCCGAAAATGACACTACTGACCATGAATCATACAAATATCTGAAGTTTATTCCAAAATATTAATTTATATACAAATATATAAGCTATTTAAGAGAGAAACTTCAATGCTTCATGGGAGTATGTGGTCACTATGGAGTTATTTTGCCAGAGCTCTCGCTTCCACAGTAACACTGACTGCTCTGATTGGTGGATCGCTAGCAACCAAATGTACAGCAACCTGATGAATCTATCGCTGTCAAAGTGCCCTTTATAGGTAGCTGCCTATATAAGCAGCTTTTAGCCAGAAGTTGCATTAATGAATCAGTAAAGTGGTTACAGTGAATCAAAACATGGTCGTCTCACCCTGAGAATCTGGTCTCCCTCCTCCAGGCCCTCTTTAGCAGCAGGACTGTCCTCCAAAACTCCCGCCACAAATATCCCTACGTCATTCCCGCCAGCGAGTCTCAACCCCACGCTCTCACCCTTCTTAAACTTCACCAGCTTCATGCTCGGCCTGAGGGTGGACACACAAACATAAGGTCATCTGGGACATTTCATTCTCAATATCTCGAAAAAACACAGAGTTTGGGGAAAGTCAGTGAGGCACACCGTAAGATGCTGTCATCGTGCGAGACGTTGGGCACTGGGGCGTCTGCCGGACTAACAGGCAGGTCCACATCAGGCTGGCCGGGTTGAGCGTACACAGGCTTGGGCTCTGAGGAGATCAAAGCACAGCGAATATTTCACACGCAAGTACACACTCACACACAAAAATGTCACCACAGGAGCGTGTCGCGCTCTGGGAGGTCACAGAGACGCCCAGCGGGACGGAGCAGGTGTGAAAACACTGTCACAACTGACAAACTCCCGCTGCTCGTCACCGCTTGAGCCCAAACCAAGGCTGAGAATAATGTATGTTCGAACACAGTGTGTTCATGTGTAGTGACCTCTGACCTGGCAGAGGGGGGAGCTGTTTCTCTTCTCTGGCTGCCGTCTGCTCTTTCGGCATCTCCTCCACCATCTTAGCAGGTACGGGAAGCGGCCCGGCCTTTGAGACCCTGTCTTCATCACGGCTTCGGTGACTATGGGTAAGGAAAAAAGGACAACACAAAGCAAAGTTGTTAGAATCACACACATTAAACATTGGTCTTGTTATGACTTACTGTAGTAAATCTGTCTACGAATCGGTCTTTGATTTGGTCAAACCGATTTGCAAAGCATTTTAAATCAGTAGATTGTTCATGAGAAGCTTGTTTGGAAGTAAAACATTTAGGGTGGAGATATGTTTGAAACTACTAAAGAACACAAATGTGCACAACTTATAATAATATTGACTTTTACCCTTTTGAATGAATCAATTTTGAATGATAATTGATGAATCAGTCTTTTGAAACAGTAATCGAAACAGTCCGAATGAACCAAACTGCCAACATTATTTTCCAAATTGACTTCACTAACTCTTATGTATTGTACAAAACAACTTAAATGATCATAACCAGTAACACAGGTAAAGTAATATTTAACTAAATACTTATTGTCTCACAAAAACAGATATAGACACTACTGGAAAACTTGTGAGTGATAACTGAAACGAACCAGTGAATGAGTGTCTTTTGTTTGTTGGCTCACTGAACAGTCCAAACAAACCAAATCACTAAATCTACTGATGTTATCTGTCGTACAAATATACAATATCTGATAATGCTAAAAGTAATCTGATAATAATTACTTGTCTTTTTTTTATTATAAAGAACACATAAAAAAAAAACTTTTGGAAAAACCTTTGATTGATGACTCAAACAAATCCGCTTTGCTTTTTTATTTAACCGATTCATTTGAAACAAATAGCCTCAAATCTGCTCACATGACTAAGGCATATTGAATTTACTTTGAAAATGAAAACATTTCCTCCTAAGGCCAGAAACATACTCAACACAAGTGCCCAAACGCAGATTTGAACGCTTGGGGAACGAAGAATGTGGTTTGTTTACTTAATACACGACCTTGCATTATTTTGTACTCTAGGGGGCGATAGAGTTACCATCATTATCTGTGCTATTTAACCAGAGCCAGATTTGACTATCTCCGCGAGATTTTCAATCTGTTGCTCCCATCATGACAGAAGTCAACCTGGAAGAGAAAACTGAAGTTTTACGCGAATGTCCATTATAGTGTCCCTTGTGGAGACGCTGAGAATGCAATGGAAGAAACAAAGCTTTTCAAAACTTTGAATCAATTGAACCAAACACTTCTAAAAATGATTTTAAATCATTAAAATTTCAAAGTATTTTGAAAGAGTTGACATAACCAAGCCTCATCTACTAAAATAATGTGGCTTTGACAGTTTGCGACATGCTTCGAATCGTTAATTAAAAAACAAAGATTTGCAAAGGTAACGAAGCTTCACAAAGCAATGTTTCGAAAGCGCCCATTGCTAATTCAGGTGCTTGGGAGAGTCTGTTTCAGGCCATAAGTGAAAGTACAATCAATGATACACCTGTATACAGGACACTGAAAATATACGGTACAGTGCGGAATGAAATGAGCTTTTGTGCTGTTCGGTTAAAGCTTTTGATGATTAATGCATGCTCTGCTCTCAGCAGGACAACCAAAAACAACACTGCTTTTTTCCACACTATCAAGCCTAAGCACACAACCCATAAAACACTGTTTACACTGAAAGACAAATGGCAGATGAGAGCGAGGTAGATGGGGAGGAGAGGGAGGACGTTGTGTGGCTAGGGCAGCTAGGTAGTCTTGAAGGTCACAGCTGTGCTTTGTTCTTTGTTGGACTATATTTAGCACAGCCCATCTGATCTGGAGTAATGGAGGAGACAGAGACAGAGAGAGAGAGAGAAAGACGGGAAGAGAAAAGAACTCCAGGTGCATCACAGCCGTCGAGGTAGTCCAAAAATCGGCACGTGGCCAAAGATGACAGGTCCGGCCCGTGACCTTTATTGTCACTGTAAACAACAACGGGCGACATACACAGACTGCAGAAACTGTCCATCTCTGCAGAGCCGGGCTGCCACATGTGGTCCTGTTTTATTCATGACAATGACGAATATCTTTCCCAGCAATTACGGTGTGGCTCAATAAAAAGCCTCGGCTGATGACATTGAGGATAAGTGTGTGGCATAACGCACTATACCTCAAAGCATTAAAGCCATCACTGTCCGCTAGAGGGTCTTTACGGATTCTATGATCCATAAAACTGACTATGAGAGAAAAATAGTCAATGTTAAAGAGAGCATCTCTATTTTGAAGAACTATTACATTCTGTTACGGGAATGTGACCATTTTTGGTCTAGAGTAAGTGGTGTAATTCAGTAACTCCCCAACTGGTTTTTCATCAAAACCCACATTTTACATTAGAATTTAGAGCCGACCTAACAGTAGCAATTTTTAATAATCCAATACTAAAAAAAGGGTCCATTAAAATGTATAAATATGACTAGTTTTGGGAATGATGTTGGCATCTGCCTGATTTGGTTTGCGTCCACCAATTCCCAATGAATTTGTGCCAAAACATTGGTCTGACTGGATGATGTATAGACATTTTCTTCTCTTTCAGGAGTTGATCCTACTTATTTTGAAAGCACCGGTTTCAAAACACTGGTGTGATTTCTTTACTTTTCAAATGAAAGAGAAAAGGGAGGGAAGAACTTGGCAGGATGTCTTAAAACACAGTCTTTCCCCTTAGTTAACAGATTGACAATCCAGAACCAGGCTGGTAAAATCAACTTCGAAAGAACAAGTGGGAAAATTTTGGACCTCGCTCTTTCACTCTTACAAGGTTAAAACAATGTGGAGGTGTACAATCCCTCTCAATGGGAGTTGTTCAGCAAATGCCATGTGACTAATAACTCTGAAAATCATCATGACTCCTCTGACTGGCTGACGGCAGCATGAGAACGCCAACAGACCCAACTTTGTGACATGGGAGGTAGCAGACAGGCAAAAATATTAATAAATATATATATATTGATGTACATGCATGTATTTTATCTTATGTTCTCAGTGTGACAGGAAATGCTGCTGCATGTTCTCAAACATCCCATCTAACATGGAATGTTCTAAAAATGTTCTGGCAAGGTTTTCTAAAAGATGAACAAACTTCTAGTAACGTTAATAGAATGTTTGTTAAAACTTGTTCCATGTTCTAAAAACTTTTTAGAACATATTTTGTTATCACAGTGTTATGTACATTCTGGCACCATTTCTTCTTTCCACCTAAGAAATGTTGGATATGAGAAATAAAAATTGGCTCCTCAAATGGTTCCAGTGCATTAAATCCATTGGTTCCTAAACCATGAATTCAGTGATGACATCCGTCCATACCACACAAAAAGTTTTCAAATCACAATCAAGCTGGATCGACGGGCAAAAAAGGCAGCTGCCTAAGCTTTCAGGAAGCAACCTCTGCCTTTACAGATTCTACTTTTTTGTGACTCTTTGCACACGGGGCAGGTGGTGTTTCAATCCTATTGGACGACTTTCAAGGATGGTTGGCTGAGCAGATGTGCCAGTAATACTGAGAACTCTCTGAGGTAGAGAGAAACTACTACAAATGATGTTAAAAGCAGCATGTTTCCGCCTGCACTGCCAAACTGACAGCAGCAGACCTTTATGTGTACGTTTTTTCAACAGACACCCCTATTTTAGTTTTTACTCCGCAGAAAAGAGGTAACAGCTGCTGAGACCATTTGTTTGAATTTGCATGAGAAATGAGAATGACGGGATGTGTTTGATGTCACAGATGCATGCTGGGATTGGGCATACAAACCAATGAATTTCCTTTGCCCAAATTGGTTTGTTAGGCTTCAGCCAGAGGTGAGGGTGAGAGATCTCGGGATGATGAAATGAACACATCAAGTAGTTCAGGTAAAACAAGAACACCATTTCAGCACACGACACACACATTGGGTTACACAACTTTGAGAAGCGTCCACATCACATGCTTTAGTGCAAAGCTCACAAAAGCGTTAGTTAATTCGGGACGCTGCGTTAAACGGACCCAAACACTTACACTGGCCGGGTTCTCTGAGCAGTCGGCCCTGCGGCCCTGATTCAAAACAAGAATCAGAAGAAACTTCATGAACAGGATCTGCAAACATTTGTGGGGTCAAATCTGGCTTGTGGCAAGTGTGTAATTTCTTCCTCTAAAACATTTGCTTAGATGCAATTATTCGATAACAGTAAGTATCCCTAAAGCTGACTATTGGGCCGCTCAAAGAAACAAACAGAGCTGGTTTTCATTGTTCCAGAGAGTTTAGTCTCTTTATAAGTCAACCTACAAATCGCCTTCTGATGCTTCCATGTATTTTACCACCGAAAATATTACACACTTCACCTTTATATTTAGGGTTTCATTTAGGAGATGAAATTCCTCCCATCCTCTAATGCTGTCACACCCTGGTTTATCTATCTAGGACACTTCCAATTTACAGTACCGTCTGACAGAGGCTTCTCACAAAGCTGTTCTCATATCAGCGGTGAGCAGGCCTGCAACTCCAGCTCCTAAAGCTGAAATACAACTCAATCTGTTGAATAGTGGCTCAGTGGTAGAGCATTTAGTTAGCAGCGCAAAAGATTGTGGGTTCAATTCCCAGGCAACACACATACTGACAAAATATGTATAGACTGAGTGCTCTGCAAGTCATTTTGGATAAAAGAGTCTGCTAAATGCATAAATGTAAATTAATATTATAAAGACAGAAGGACCTAAAAATTGAGGGGGAAAACCTAAAAAACGGACTATTCGGATATTATTTGGCTATAAAAAGTGGTACGTTGTCTCGAATGAATCGGACCTTTGGTTTCATTTTTACTAAAATATCTTGTGCGGCAGCAAACAAAGAAACTTAGGAAAACAGAAAGGCCATCTGACCTGCCGTTGCTGATCTGTGGTGGAGAGTGTCTGGAGTGGTCCGAGGGCTCGGAGCGGCGGTCCGGAGAACGAGAGTGGCTGCTCCTCTTCCGGTCGTGGGATCGGTTGGAATGATCGGAGGCCACGGAGTGGTTGTCTGAAATATCTAACAAAAAGATCAAATGACTTCACACATTACAGGTGTTACAGAGTTCTAAGTGAACCTGAAGTATTACTATTGGAACTTCATATTCTTCTCTAAACGATCCAAATGGAATAAAATAATACATTTAGAATTACATAAATAAATAAACATACAAAAAAATTATTTTTATCTAAAACCTTTTAATGTTAATAATTTTTTTATCTAATAAGTTTTAATGTTGTTGTGTGCTCCGGTCATTACTATTATTATTATTTCATTTTTATATTTAATGTACAGTAATTTACTAATAGGTCATTTTATTTTAGTTTTAGTAATTTCAGAACTTCATCTCAAACTTGTTTTATTTCAATTAGTTGCCAAGCCAACATTTAATTTTTTTTTAAAGTTTGTTCAAGTTTTCTCATATTTATAATTTATTTTAACTTTATTTTTAATGATTTTTACAAGTTTTAGTTTTAGTTAATAAGAACAACACAGCTTTTTTTTTAAGTATGGTAAGAAAAAAAAAATACTTGTTACATAAAAAAAAAAAAAATACAATTAAAATAATCAAAAACACTAATTGTATAGAAATAATACTACAATAACACTGGTTTTAAATATAAATTGTGTTTCCAACAATTTTCCAAGAGGTTTATGCTCAACGGGGTAAAAAATAAGCTTATATATATATATATATATATATATATATTCAATAAGGAATAATAATGCCACACAATTAGCTTGCTTTATACAATGCTGATAAAAAATAAACAAAATCCAAATGCATAAACTGATATTGTAAAAACACATCAAATATTTAAATAAAAATGTCAAAACTAAAATAAACTGCTTCGTGAATTAAAGTAACAGCATTCTCACTGTAATTTTCCACTAAGTATTTAAAAACACCACTTGAAGGTATAATTGAACAGAACCAATCAAATCCATTTAGCTGTGACCCTCTCACCATCTCTGTCAGAGGCATTAGCTGAAGGTATGCTATCATCCATATCTGGGATATTGAGCAGGGTCGCCCTCTCGTCTCTCTGCACCACCATCTTCAGCTTGCCCTTTGACCTCTCGATCAGTTTCTTAGCATCGATCAGGGACAGATTCTCAGTCACAGTGCCATTAATCTAGATGAAGAGTAAACGAATCAACATCACACATCTCCATTAGCAAAAGTCTGCACTCGTTCAGAATTCATCACATCACTAAATACGTCACTTCAGTCACGCTCATGACTTCACACACACTCTTCTCTCCTTCCATCTGTTTCCCCTCCCCTACAGGTGCTCATTTATCTTACCTTGAGCACTACGTCTCCCTCCTGTATGCTTCCGTCTCGGGCTGCCAGGCTCTCGGGGGAAATGTCCTTTACGAAGATGTGGCTGGCCAGGCGAAGCCCGTATTCTGCTTACAGAGTAAACCGCAGAAACACATACACAATGTTAGCATACGTTAGTTATAAAGACGCTTTTTGTCTGACGTAAACCTGCATACAGCACAATATCATCGGGCCTAAATGTTAAACCCAAGCTATGTTCTGACTGGATGTGCTTATGTTGTTTGGCACAACATTTTCACTCTCATTTTGGACAAACCAGCAGGAAACTTGTCACGTCACATCAAGGACGATGATTATAACAATAAATCATTGCAATTCTATGAGAATACTCTAATACTCTACTCCAAAAATGTAATCAGTTGATTATATATGGCATCATTTCCAGAACAACTTTTTTCAGCTGATGAACGACAAAAGCATCAGAATCCACCCAACTTTAAAGAGCTTGAGCATTTAAAGCATCAGGCGATATAATAGTTTATAATAACCATAACATTATCATCAGTCGGTGTGGATGCTAATATTAGTTATTGTTATAGTTACCATTCTTGGTGAGAATGAGCCTTTAGTGATGTGAAACTGCTTGGAAATAACAGTGTTATAATTTGTAAGAAAAAGTGAAAAAGCGACACCGGTTGGCAGGGTCGAAGCGGCCATGTTCACCTTCATTCTTGCGGGACTTGATGAGGGTGACCTTGGCTGGGCGTGGGGGGAGGTTGGAGGACACAGAGTGGCGGTCCGAGCGTGGAGACTGACTCCTCTCTCTGGAGCCGCTGCGCTCTCTGTCTCGGTCCCTCCTCCCGCCCAGCCGGTCGCCCCTGCTGCTCCTCCGGCCCGTGGCTCCACCCCCGCTGTAGGCGCTCGGCCCGCTCCGTGCGCTCCGGGACTCGTAGATCTCGTCTTCATAGCTGTCATCGTCCTCGTCATGCTCCGACATGGTCTCGCGTTCACCCGTGCGCCCCATGGGGATCTGCACCTTCCTCTTTCTCCTGATGGTCTGGATAGAGCGAGGAACAGACATGATTATTCGCAACAATCTCAATTTGTGGGCGCATTTTTTAAATCTCGAATGCGTCTCTAAAACTTTCTCTTATGAGATTTTAGTGCAAAATAAATCAATAAAATTGAGTCTTTTAATGTACACTTTAATTATATACTATTATATACGGCATGATTACTTTCATATGATGAAGCTGTGGCTTAATTCAAGAAGCTAGAGCAAAAGAATAAATGAAAAGGGCCTACATACTATTTTTGCATTCTTCCCACTTTTCCGAAGTTGCTGCACTGCATACGCATGTTCCACGTTATCCATGGAGACGGCGTTGACCATCACCACTCTGTCATTCTCCCTGCCGGGGGCAAAGAGAGCAGAAAGCAGTCAGCAAAAGTGCCACTCCAACTGATCTCAGCGCAGGATGGAGCAAAGCGTGATCAGCAGCCCTGTGCGCTCATGCGTTTACATGGTAAGACACTCCCTAAGGGTGAAGAGCAGTTTCAGCTCATTTAATACATATATATAAAATATATAATCAATTGATTGAAGTTTCTGGAGTAATTAGAGCATTCTGGGAAATAAATAAATACATTTAATAAAAATAAATATAAAATGGGGTTAAAAGGCTGGACCACTATTAAAAATGCATTTAATTTTGCCTAAAATGTGAAAAATAAAATGTTTCAACAAATTGAATTTATAAATAAAGTCTGAGACTAGCAGAGAAAATGCTATTAATTCACGCTTTTCTAATGTAATAAAAATGTGTTTGATTCTAATGTAATAAAAATGATACAAATAAATTAATATTTTTAGAGCACTAGTGAAAATGCATTTAATTTGCACTTTTCTAATTCAAAACAAACGTTTGATACAATTCAATTAATTAATAGCCTGAGAGCTTTATTGAAAAAGCTTTTAATTTTCACTTTTCTAATACAGATTATTTCCATACATTATAATAAAAATATTATTCTGAGAGCACTAGTGAAAAATGCTTTATATTTGCACTTTTGTAATTTCAGGTTTTCAATAAAAAATTCCATACATAACCTTATACATACTTTATTTGGAGTAAAAATTTAAGAACAACATCAATAATCATTGTTTTAAATATAACATCTAATATTTCTGGAAATATCCCATAACACCTTTAAGGGCAATTCACAAAAATTATGTTTTAATACAAACTACACTTTCAGCAATGATGATATTGACATTGAATTTCATTCGATTTTATCAAAATGTATCGAATTGAACTCAAATTCAGGAGTTAAACTGGAGCTGAACTGGCCTTCTCCTGGTAAAGAGGGTCAGAGATGAGTCTTACTGCAGCAGGCCCTCAGCTGGGCCTCCCTTCAGCACATCAGATATGACGATGGACGTCTCCCCGCTCTGAAAGTGAGGGTTATCCCTCCCGCCTGAGATAGCGATCCCGAAGCCAAACCCCGGAGCCTGCGAGACACAAAACCACATGTTAACAAACAGACTAGGGGGAAACCAAAACATTCAAAACAGCCGGGAAGAGCTGGAGAGGGACAGAGAGAATGAAAAGATAAGACGGGAGATATGGGACGAGAAGAGGAGGAAGATAAATGAGGGGATGTGATGGTCAGAGAGATACAGAAAGAGGGTAGAGAAGGGCGGAGAGATAGAAAGATCCCATCACAGATATAAAGAGAAGTAAAACAATACGGACCTCAAGTCTGCAACAGTATTTAAACGAATCACTTAAACAATTTTAACAGTGACATCTAATAGGTCATGTGAATTATTAGAAGTGCTGTTAAACGATTAATCCAAAATAAAAAGTTTTTATTTACATAACTACATAACTTATTTACATTTATTTCACTCCCCGCTCTACCCTTTTTTTTCCTCGCTGCTTGCTTCTGCTGTCTCGTCTCATCTATCTATTGAAGAGACTCCTTCTGCACGGCTCTCCAAACTAGAAAATTATGGATTTGATCAACTGGTCTCTCAGCGCGATTGATACCATCTTCTCAACGAGAAGTCTGGGTTCTGGGGAACCTGTTTGTCCTGACGGGACGTTCGCGGCCGGATATACGAGGGATGCGTGGGAGAAGTGGCAAATCGTGTGTCTGGCGGCTCTTTCCGTGGAGGACGCTGAGGACATCTACCTTTTCGGCACCATGATAACAGGTATTCTGCTGTTTGGATTAGGCTTTACCCTGGGTTATCGAAAAATTCAGAAGACGGGAACAGCTGTACAAAGTCTCACAAGGCTGCCCGTTTTGATTGAAGCTGTGGGAAGAGTGGTCAGCAATGAGACTGAGACTATAAACCGGAATATGG
The DNA here is from genome assembly GCA_003573665.1 of Oxygymnocypris stewartii. Classification (NCBI taxonomy): domain Eukaryota; kingdom Metazoa; phylum Chordata; class Actinopteri; order Cypriniformes; family Cyprinidae; genus Oxygymnocypris; species Oxygymnocypris stewartii. The sequence goes on from QVTF01020069.1 coordinate 516,205, forward strand.
ATACCATCATGATGAAACTCGCAGCTTTGGAAGTGAAACTTGGTGATTTCAGAGATCAGAATGGACAAAGAGAATGAGCTGCGCTTTGCAGCTGTTCGCCCCAAAGTCACAACAATTAATCTTATCTTTTCTGGCTCCCCGTACCGGCGCCTTGGCCAAGGCCGTCTGGATAACCACCCTGTGAGAGCGATGCAGTGGGAATCTCTTCCTCCCTCCCCCCGACTACAGACATTACTCCCCTCCCCCATTCAACTGCCTCTGTAACGCTTTGTACCGCCACCTGTCGAGCAGGTCTGCGACCGGCGCCGAAATAAATGGCACTGGACCGGATGGCTGCTTGCCAGAGCTGGATATGTTCCCCCTGTTGCAAGTCATGTGTTTATTGTATATGTGCTTTTGTGCTGAGGTGTTTTTTTTTCTGTTCTCAGACTGTACTCCAAATGGAGCATAGTCTGGGGGTTAAAAAAATTATTTTTTCCTCCTCTCTCTCCTCATGTAAAAGCTGTATTTTTCGAAATACCCTGTCTCCTGTTCTGTCTACCCCGTTGTCATATGTATGTTGTGTATGTATGGACAGGTTGATGGCTAATCTCGCTGGTACTTGTACTAGTGACAATAAAGGGCTACTACTACTACATAATATTATAAAGTAACGTGTTGCTTTTTGAAATGACACCATAACGCCGTGTCCACACTAAACACGACAGAATCAATCAAATATCACAGCCAATCAGAAGCGTGTGTGGGCGGGCTCTCTGGAAGCGCACTGCACTCGTGACAAAATGGACAAGTTTATAATCTAATTCATAAATATTAAACCTTTTTAACATCATTAAATGTACATACTGTGTGACTGATACCATCTTTGTTATGAAATACGTTTGTTGGTTCACATTGTGTTTGCAGTTTTAATGGATTTATTTTCAAGAACTGAGGTAATCTATCTGTTGTTACTTTCAGTATGGCTATAAATGTCTCTTAATATGATATTCAAACTCACGTTAGACACTGAATACAGCACATAATCAATACCTGAGATCAACGCTGTCATAGTTTGTAAGCTGTTGTTTCAGTCGCGGAAATAGAAACCGTTTCTAAATAAGACATTTTGCATGTTGCCGTTGTGGCTAGTTAGGACAGAAACTCTGACTAACTTGGAAAAGATACCTCTCATCGCGTGTTGCGGTGTCGTGTCTAGTTAGGACATGGTGTAATACTGTAAGGCAGATAATTGATATAACGCACATTAGTGTAGTGTCTTCTCTCCCAGATCAATTGTGGTCATGGTGGATCAACAGTTTGTAGTCAATGTTAAACTGTCGACATGTTCATAGCTGGTATGCAGTACAAAGGCACTGCATGGCTGCAACGTGTTAGCTAAGCGTGTGCATCTACGCATCTTAAGAGGTTTTCTTAACTTTCCCCAAAACATATTTAGTAACTTTTATTAGGGTGTAACCTAATAACATAACACTGAAACCGTTTGCTCTGTTATCCCGTGAAAATTTATAAATATCCAGACAATCTAAATTTACCTGATATGCAAATGTTTATTTGAATATAACGGTCTTGTTCTTGCTAAAAAGACGCCATAGAAGTGTTTGACGAGTGGTTTCTTTCCTGTTTTGAGGTATCTCCTGGATCTGGATTACGTAATCAGATTCCAAAAATTAAGTAGCCGTAATTATAGTACATTACATTTGAAAATACACGTAATCAGATTACGGTTACTTTTTTTTACATGATTACATATTATTCACACAAGACTTTGTCATAGGCAAGGTTTTGTCCTTCAAACATATTAAAACACAAAATCATTTGATTTCTTCTTTACATGTAAAACAGGGATTTTGTCAGCCAAACCTCTTTCACCTCACTTCAGGTCTTAACGTCTCTATAATGAACTGACGAGTTGAGCACAGCACAGTTTCCTCTCTCGTTTGACTGAAGCGAAGCGGAGCGCATGTCTGAAACGTTTGATGTGCTCGTAAAGATGTTCTGCGACTGAATAAATGCACTTCTTGACAAGAGAATATTTGACAGAAACGGCAGTTGTGAGTATGGTTAGTTGCGTTGAAAAAAAATACGCGTTAAACTAAAATTATTGCCTGCGTCAACGCACTAATTTTGACACCACTAATAAATAAATATATACAATGGTTTTATTTTTTCGTGTTCAGATTTCTTCCCTTGTCTTGCTGAAAGACCCCATAAGTGTTTAAGTGGTTTGAGATACTTTCTATTGAAATGATCTGTGTGCCTTCATAGATATTTTTAGCTTTACGCAGTGCATTTAGCAACTCTTATTATGGAGCAAAGCTAAATATTACAAATTAAACCTTCTAAACCATACAGCATCAATTTACCAGAGAAGCAAAATGTTTCATAATTCTCACAAAAGTGTATTTTGTCTTGTTCCTGATTTTTTTTCCACTTATGCATAAAGATCCTGCAAATGTTTGGTGAGTGGTTTGTTTCCTGTTTTGAGGTATTTCCTATTGAAAAGATTTCGTAGAAGCCTTTTTTTAGGCAAAAGTAACAGTTTGCATCAAACTCTGACTTTTACTAGTATGAGTTTGCATATCACGAGGTCTTTAAAACAAGAGGAAACAATCTGGTAATAGAACAACAATATCAGAAATAATAAGAGATATTCACAGACAAGTAAAACAAGACAGTGTCATCTGAATGATTCTACTGTTAACTCTGGGAGATTTATTCTAAGAATAGAGATATTACATAAGATCAATTAAACACAACTCTACTGGGATTCCAGACACAAATCAACAGAGACGATTCAGTTCTCACCCTGTGTAGAGTTACAGTGTGCTGTTCCCATATTACTGTCTCCTCCATTGCTGCACTCTGTATTGAGAGAAAGAAAAATACAGAAAGAAAGAGATTAATAGAGAAACACAAATCGTTAGATTACATCAACAAGTTTAATTGGTTACATTCCCACACGGCCTAAAGGATGCGGATGCATTCATTAAAAACAAGCGGGTTACACAAATTCAGAAATGTCTTTGAAGGAGTCTCAGCGCTTAACATCCGTAAAAGCATTCGGAAATCCTCCATAGTGTGTAAATGATCTTTCTACACGTTACGTAGCAGACAAGGAAACAACAAAAGTGGTGCGATCTCATGCTATAGGCTTGAGAAGAAAGGACTGGGAAAACGTCTCTGCTGACATCCACCGAAGCCACCTGAGGTGCTCAAACACTGATTTATTCATTTATTTCTCCATGGCTTCTGCAATGCAGTCATCTCGAATAGCAGATGCACACAGTCACAGCAACAACGCCGCGCCAATTGTGCTCCTATAGATCATAAGATCACTGGGAAAAACCGTCACAAACGAATCACATGTAGCTGTATGCAAGCGATAATGGTTGTTACTGTAAAATATACAGTAGCAGGGTGAAGGTTTAGATGTGAGTTTCATGGTTTAAACTGTACGCATGAAGGATTGTGGGTTGTAGCTCTAGAAACTGTGCCGCCCACTCAATCACAGCCGCGGCAAGACCTCAAGTGAGAAAATCTATGAAGGATGAGGAATGTCAGCGGTGTCAGGACCGGAGACAGCACCTGGCAGGATATCCACCACTACACACACACACACACACACACACACACACACACACACACAACTCATCTATTAATAGTGAATCTTCACTCTCTCCTCATACAAGATTCTTCATTTCACTCAAGACTAAATCTGTCATGTGATCAACAAGACCACATATAAAACCCCTGCACATTTGTGACCCTCTCTGTGAAATCCAGGCTAAAGTCTCAAAATCTAAGATTTCTACCATTAATTTAATTATAATTTCAATATTTAACACGACCTTACTCCGTAAATATTGAAGATATAAAGGTTACATTTTCACAGAATGTTCTTTAACATATGATGTACGATTTCTTTGTAGAAAACAGCAAATCCCAAAAACATGACTTTGTAGCTTGGTTTTCACAGAGAGGGTCACATTTGTTAAAACTTCAACCTAAATTTACAAGGATATTTATTTACTGTATATTTAGGGACAAACAAAAACAACATTTGCGTATTAATAAGCAATATTTACAAACAAAGCTAAAATGAGCAATAATAATAAAACATTATCATGTCAACTAATTCCAATTAGACTTAAAATGTTTTTTTTTATGATTACAAGGTATATACTAAATATCTAGATAACTTAACTAAATGAACAACGAAATATTAAGTATAATAACTAATATTAAAAATAATATTCTAATACTAAACTCTTCCCACTATATAAAAGTTACTAATACGCTTAGTTTTATTTACATACTATTATAGCCCTTAATTTTTTATATGTTTATATTTTTACATTTTAAGTTTTAAACTATTTAGATTTTATTTTAGTTTTCGCTTTGTTAATTTTAGTACTTCAACTTAAAATTAGTTTAGTTAGTTGTGAAGGTCATATTTTTTTTTTAATCAGCTACAGATTACATTCAGTTTTATTCAATTATTACTTCTAAAAATATATACACAGTATAAAGTATATTCATACTTTAGTTGTATTTCAGCTTTATTTTAATTCGTTTTAAGAATGATAACAGTACTACAGTATAAAATATACAGTAATACGCAGCATTATTTACTTTATCAATAACTTACTATAAAAGCCTGATGGCTCAAATATGAGACAAAAAATCTGACTATAATTTAGGCTTTATGTTATTAAATGATCCCAAACATCAATAGGACATTTTTTTAACATTCAAACGTAAGGCGTATGCCTGCAAATCCACAGGTACAGAGTGCTGGGAAGAGGAGCTTTGGATGTGTAAAAGGAGGAGGTTTCTGTAACAAATGGAAACAGTGATGAGAGGTTGATGACCCTCTGTGTGAAGCCTGAACGATCGGCTCCTGACCTCACGGTGATAGAGGAAGGATGAATGACGTCCCCGTGTCACATCTTCACGAGCTGAGAGATCAAGTCTCGGTCCATCCGTCTGCTGCCTTTGACCTCGCAGATAATAACTCAGGTCTCGTCCACTTCACGGCTCTGAGCTCTCTTCACATCGGGCCCGTCTCAATCCGCACACATCTTGTTAGCGCACAGCTAGCTAAACAGATCTACTACACCCTGACAGCAAGAGTTATGGTCATCGGTCTCTTGCCAAGGCTAAAAAACGACTGTAATTCGACCGCACTCAGATCCCTTTAGTCTCAACCGCGTTTTATAAAGCACCCGTGAATGAATTCAGAAGATCAAGCAGTTTTGGTTCGGCATACACACTAATCTGACCAAATTAAGTCTTTTTGCGGTGTCTACAGGGTCACTTTGTGGTCTTTTATTCACCATCCATATCAGTAGTCTCTATCGGAACAGGTTGAATATCATATCGCTCTCCGAATGCAGGCACATCAGCCAAACAAGCTCCGTTTGACGATTATAGTGTAATGGAAAATGACTGGCGGACTAGGAATTCATGTAAAACCAAGCGCAATAAATAATAGGGAGGGAGAAAAGAGAGAGAATCCGAAGGCAGTGCGTTGTGGGAAATGTGCTGACCGAGGGGACAGTTACTGCAAGCTCAACCCTTCACCTGTGCCCTGGATGGCAACGAGGAGCTGCTGGGATCGATCTGTGCTATTAACATATCCTGCATCTCTCCGAGGCTTGTTAAACCCACAGCTACTCTCAGCAGGACAGTGGTGCTGCACCAAAACATAAGCTAGATATAACTATACCAAAAACATTTTGGTATACATTTTTTTGTGATGCAAATAAACATGAGGCTAACTAGTCAACTCAACTATAACCTAGAAGCAGTGCTCAAGAGGATGAATTTGGATCTGCAATTTCTCCAAGAAGGTTTTAGCATGGAATGATAAATGTTAAAAATAGATATTTTTAGATAAGTTATACAAAAGCGTCACTTACATTCGGTTTTGCTCAATCCAGCTGTTCATTTAATCAGTGTAACGGGACACCGACAAAACTTTGAAAATATACGTGTCAAAATTACAATAGACAAAAATAAAATAAGGCTGTTAGAAAAAAAAAAATGTTTAAAATGCTAAAAGTGATTTTTGGCATCAAAACAATTAATAATGTGAAAAAAAACAGATATTGTTTTATATAATTTTTTTGTATGCTATAGATTACATTAAAATTTTAAATGATTATTTAAAAAAAGAACTTCAGACTTCAAAAAAGTGTGCATTAGACTTTAAATGAATAACTAGAAAATAAATAACCCTGGGAAAAAAAAGTTTCCACAAAAAAAAGCAGCACTACTGTTTTCAACATTGATAAGAATTTAAGCAGCAAATCAATAAATCAGAATGATTTCTGAAGGATCATGTGACACTGAAGACTGGAGTAATGATGCTGAAAATTCAGCATTGCGTCACAGGAATAAATTATATTTCAAAACATAATTAAATTGAAAACATTCATTTTAAATTGTAATATTATTTCACAATGTATTTGATTTCAATCAAATAAATTGTGCACATTTTTCAAATAAAATGTGCATAAAACATGGGTTTTAAAAATGAGACCAATTCTGAATAGAATGCATGAACTGATGAAACTATATACCTTGAATCCAACAAACTAAGTTTTAAAGCATTGCAATCAATGGTTTAATCCATGAACCTGCAATGCAGCAGATCACAGCAACTGAATGTGACGAGAGAAAATTATTAAACAATACAATAGCTATAGAGTAATCCTTCAAAATGATTCAAGGGTTTTAAAAAATGCCTAAAACTGACAAGCTAGTTGAGGAAAGAGATTTTATTATCAGCCCATGATGTATGCTAGAATCGAACCAGTGTCCTTGTGAGTACAACAGCTCCTTTCAGCGAACTCTGGGACCCTCTCAGATTCAGTCAGTGACTCCACATCACTGCGTTTATTCCCTAACAAGCCCTTTTCATCACGTGAAAGGATGTGGATTAGAACTTCCATCTGCTTCTTGGACAATCTTTTCCATTCCTCTCTCCCTTGTTGAATGTTAAAACGTGTAAACGCTCAGTGCATCCACCAGAGATGGCCAATTCCAAGTGTTCTGTAACTAATGCTACTTACGCTGAACGAGCGCACTCGAGATCTGTCAGATCTGCCGGCCGGGGCATTAGACAGTCACACAAGAAATCTTCCATACAAGAAAAACCAAACAGCATAAGGAGACATTAATCCAGCGAGTCAAAGCCTCAAGAGCGACTGTAATACCACAAGAGAACGTCCTTGAAAGATGATTCACAAGAACTGTTTATTTGTCTTCTCAGCATTTAAAGGCATAGTTCACAAAAAAATGGAATCATAATTTACACATGTTGCTTTGTGTGAGACAAAAGAAGGTGTTAGAGAAATGTTCTTCAAAGTATATTCTTTTATGTTCTGCAGAAGAAAGTCGGTCATGTAACAAAATACATGATTACACAATTTTTTATTTCATTTTTTGGGGTGAACTATCCCTTTAAGACATAAAAGGTGAATTTTTGGTATAAACCATTTTTTTTTTTATTAAGCTAAAATATCTTGTTTTGTCCAAATTTTTAGGCAGCATCACATGTATTCTTCATAGAGAATGCAATTTCATTATGCACTGATAAGCTCAGTAAATTTGTTTTAGTTTATTTTTTATTTAGCTTAGCAACATGCTAATACTTAACTACTGTAATAGTAGCACTTATGGTTTGAAAAGCCTTTTTTTTTTACTATGCCAACTGCAAACATCAAGTCTTCTACACAGAGAATACAATCCCAGAATGAACTGCAATGAACTCGGTTAAAATATATATGCTTTTATACTCATTAACTGTGCATTTATCTTAAAATGATAATGTCCAAATCCACGGCGATAAATGGCGTATTCCTGGTATGAACATGTTTATTTTAATAATACTACCTCCTAAAATACCTAATTTTGGCCAAATGTTAATGCATCATTATGTGTCTATGCAATGTGGAAATGCAATCCCAGAAATGCACTGCAAAAAGCTCAATGGAAAATTAGAATGTTTTTATGCTTATTAACAGACTATTTAACGTAACATGCTAAAATTGAACTCAAATCAACTTAAATCGTGTTTTAATCTCCATTTGGTATTGCAGAGTTCCATATCGCACACTTATGAGGTTCTGTATATAATATATAAACATTATTCAGCTATAATGCCACCTAAACATAGAGCTGGGCGGTATACCGGTTCATACCGAATACCGGTGTTTATTTTTCTTACGATATGAATTTTTAAAATACCGCAATACCGGTGTCATTGAAATAACGTTCGGAACGCGACACTGTTAGAGAAGGGTCTATTTTCACTATTGCATTTTGGCGAGGATACAGCTGTATGTGTTACTAAGCGTGAAAGTTCCGAAACTGAAGCACTAGTAGAATGTGATGAGAGAGAAGAAGTCATCCACAATATCCACATTGACCGCCACAAATATCCACCATCCACTGCTTAAGCTCCCGCGTCTCTCACAAACTAAAGTTCTCCGTCGATTCCCGTCATTTGCAGGGTTCCCGCCTTCTTAAATTCACTTTTCATAATTTTAAGACCGTAAATACGCTTACATTTCTCAAATAGTGTTATAGAGGTCTTGATTTTAGCTTGAATAGGTGTTAAATGAAGGAAAGACGAGGTGTATTCAGTCTGCTGAGGGGGGTGTGATCAAAGCCTGGAGTGGATTAAAGCACGTTCCTCTCTCCACTCTAAGCGTTCTGTAATCACTCCGCTCTGGATCCACTCCGGGTTTTACATTCCCGCTCACGGAATCATGTAGCACACTGTTGTTGTTCTGCGGAACACCAAAAATCATCCCCGCCTCGGCAAACAACATAGTAACGCCGCTCGCATCATTCACAGTCGGGTTCTTAGCAGAGAACACCGAGCAGAACTTGAATTTCGGCGCGGGATTGCGGCTATTAATAATAATTATACTCATTCCCACAGGTTCCGACAGAATGCATCACATTTGCACGTGCTTTTGATTCTTGAGCTCACTCATGCGCTCTTAATTTCTGTGCGCCCACAGATCGCGATCAGGAGACAGCTTTTAATAATTATAAGGTGAGTTTGCAAATGTGATATATTGATTTAATACAAAAGATCAATAAACAAGTACTGCATGATTTTGTTCTATTTCATCAACGAAAATAGTTCAAAATAAAGTAACAGCTGAGCCGTTGTGCATCACTAAAAGCAAATGTAAAACATTAATGTCCACATGAATCTATGAATGCAATTGCACTCATGCCACCTCTGAGTCTCATTAAACGTCTGAAAATGTACGTACAAGCCACTTTTGTGTTCTTCTGTGCCACTTTTGTAGTACAAATAATTTTATTAATACTAATTTCATGATTGGTAACTTATTTGTCGTATTGTACTTATTATATTTTTTTTAAATATAAATTTTAAAAAGCTTATAAACATACATTTTTGAATTTGAAGTAGATGTAAATGATGCAGTAAACAGTGAGATAGCTTAATAGGTTTTGAACAGAGCTTTGGATTTATTAATAAAATAATGGTAAGGGAAATACTGTAACACAGGAATTACACAGCATCAAGAGAAGTACAAATGGTTTGTTGTCTCAACCCAGACAGCTTTAAAAATATATAAGCTGTAAAAAACATACAAAGGCCTCTATGTATACAAAGATATTTTACACACAAAACATTGGCAGAGAAACCCCACTTGAGGGGAAACACAATACAATACTTTGGACAATCTTAAATATTCACAAACAGCAGCGTGCAAAACTGAAGCCTGGCCGGGAAAAGTTTGCACTCTACAGAGCAAAAGGGGGGTTGAGAGGATTTATGCCCATCTTAAGGCTGATCGGCGCTGTAAAAACGCTGATGCAACAAACCCTGCACCATTTTTGTCAGAATTTATGGGTGGTTTTCATCGGCCAGCTAAAAAGCTAACAAAGGGACCACTTGATTCCTGTTGACAGTAAATCTTAATTCACAGTTTCTTCTGAAGTTTCAGTTAAGTTTACACACAGCAGAAAAGCACCAGTCTACTTTTAATGGTAGAACATGACTGAGCAACACCATTCCTGACTTTTACAGTTACATTCATGACTTTTATTTGGTTCTTCAGCTGCCGAATTCAAATAAACACATGCACAACAAACTGATTTTGTGTGTTCAAGTTACATGTTGCTGTTTTAACTGAAAAAAGGTCCATTTTACTTTCGTTAACAGCTAAAGGAGGCAAAAACCCGATGAGGCAGCATTTTGAGCTTGTGTTTGTATATGTAAAGATTTGTAGCACTGTAGCTACTTGCACTAATTGGTCTTGAAAGCAGAAAGGATGGAATGAGAGGAAAAGAGAAGGTTCTCATTTTCTAATTGACTCCTGTGTCTCGCACCATTCATTTGTCAATCAACCTTCTTCCAGTAACTTCCAGGAAAGATTATCCATGAAAAAAGATATGGGTAATGGTAAGCTAATAAGGCTAGTTCACCCCAGAATTAAAATTCGGTCATTTATTACTCACCCTAATGTCGTTCCAAACCAGACAGACCTTCAATCATTTTTGGAACACAAATTAAGATATTTTTGATATATTGTCTTCCGCCATTTTGGAGAGTACCACAACGCAAGAATGCACTTTCCCCAGAATGTAATCAATGTAATCAAAGTCGTTTACGTTCAGGAGAAAGCATGTGCATGCTGAACGTAAACACTGGTTATGCTGATTATGTTCTGGGGTACTCTCTAAAATGTCGGAAGACGGTAACTGGAGAAGAATTGTTGAATAAATTGTTATTTTTGTTTTCTCTGTGCACAAAAATATTCTCATAGCTTCGTAAAATTGAAGTAGAGGCACTGATGACACATGGAGTGTTTCACCGATGTCCTTGCTACTTTCTGGGACTGGGGACATTGCGGTTGCGTTGCTGTCTATGCAGGATCAGAGAGCTCTCAGATTTCATCAAAATTATCTTTGTGTTCCTTTTCAGATTGTCAATAATATATATATATATATATATGTGTTCTGAAGATGAACGAAGATCTTACAGGTTTGGAATGACATGAGGGTAAATTAATGACAGAATAAAAATTTTGGGGTGAAATAACCCATTAATGATTTAGACAACTAGGTTCAGTCTACATTTTCTGTAGTTCTTTAAAGTCTCACTCCGTTTCTCACCATACTATAAAACAACCAGAAAGTCCGTAATGATCACAGTCGACCTTCACTTTTACTCTATGTACTGTCAAAAATGAAACATGACAGAAATTTCAGGATGCCCATAGGCAGTAATCAAACGCCTCAAGTCATACATGTCATAAAATAATTCCTTCGTGACAAGAATTACTTTAACGACCGTCCTGCTGCTGCTATATAAAGGTATGAGAGCCCAGTGGGCTCCAGATCCATTTTGACAGATTTCCTCAATCACGAGATTCCCACGCTAGAGATAAAACTTCATTGCATCAATTCAGCAACCCGTTCAAGTAGCGAATTGCCCATCTGAGGAAAGTCGTGATGACAAGGTTACGAAACAAGTAAATTGCTGAAGATGACATCACTTTGAACAGCTTTTGGGGTGTTTTTGAAGCATTAATCTAAGAGTTGTTGTTTGCCATGTAACCAAAGTTTTACTTGTGATGGACAAGACAACAGCTTACTATGTAAATATAGATTTAGTTTGAACTTATCTCTCTAGTTTAAATATCATGTTTGAGAAATACTCGAATGAAGAATTGGGTCCCTTTCAATTAGTGACGCACCAAACATATTTGGCAAAATAAAAGAACTTTTGGTTTTGGCAGTTGAAGAAAATTCATTGTCTTAAAAAGTAGCCAGGCTCGGGCTTCAAATTAATCACTACTGCGCAAGCTCATGCTCCAAATAAAATCACTACTGCTTAGACTCAAGCTCCTAATGACTCACTACTGTTCAGACTCATGCTCTTAATGAATCACTACTGCTCAGACTCGGGCTTCTAATGAATCACTACTGCTCAGACTCGGGCTTCTAATGAATCACTACTGCTCAGACTCAGGCTCTTAATGACTCACTACTGCTCAGACTCAAGCTCCTAATGACTCACTACTGCTCAGACTCAGGCTCTTAATGAATCACTACTGCTCAGACTCGGGCTCCTAATGAATCACTACTGATCAGACTCGGGCTCCTAATGAATCACTACTGCTCAGACTCAAGCTCCTAATGACTCACTACTGCTCAGACTCAAGCTCCTAATGAACCACTACTGCGCAGACTCAAGCTCCTAATGAATCACTACTGCTCAGACTCAGGCTCTTAATGAATCACTACTGCTCAGACTCAGGCTCTTAATGAATCACTACTGCTCAGACTCAAGCTCCTAATGACTCACTACTGCTCAGACTCAAGCTCTTAATGAACCACTACTGCGCAGACTCAAGCTCCTAATGAATCACTACTGCTCAGACTCAGGCTCTTAATGAATCACTACTGCTCAGACTCAAGCTCCTAATGAATCACTACTGCTCAGACTCAAGCTCCTAATGAATCACTACTGATCAGACTCTGGCCCCTAATGAACCACTACTGCGCAGACTCAAGCTCCTAATGAACCACTACTGCTCAGACTCGGGCTCCAAATGAATCACTACTGATCAGACTCGGGCTCCAAATGAATCACTACTGATCAGACTCGGGCTCTTAATGAATCACTACTGCTCAGACTCAAGCTCCTAATGAATCACTACTGATCAGACTCGGGCTCTTAATGAATCACTACTGCTCAGACTCAAGCTCCTAATGAATCACTACTGCTCAGACTCCAGCTCCTAATGAATCACTACTGATCAGACTCAGGCTCCTAATGAAGCACTACTGATCAGACTCAGGCTACTAATGAATCACTACTGATCAGACTCAGGCTCCTAATTAATCCCTACTGCTCAGACTCAAGCTCCTAATGAATCTCTACTGCTCAGACTCGGGCTCCAAATTAATCATTACTGCACAGACTCGGGCTCCAAATTACATTACTGGCACAAGTTTTGTGCAGTTGTCGTGGATAAGCTACATCATGTAAATATATCAGCAGTGTGGACGCACTTCACTGTCACCAAAAATGACGGTAGAGAATATGTAAAATGTATTATTCCGAAATACCAAGAGGCGACTTGCTGCTGACTTACTATTACGACTGGTTCAATTGATCCCCTAAGAACACCACACCACAAATAGCATTAAGAGATCAGTTACCAAAAAAAATTATTACTGAATTAATTACTGAAAACCCAAATTTAATTACTGAAACATTTTCAGGCTGTTGCAAAATCACTATTTGAAATCAGAAAGGAATTGGTCACTCCCCACTGTAAATTTAATTTGATTTTTAATTAATGAACAGAATATGAATTTCTGATTTGAACTTCTAGTAATACACGTGGTACATTTGAACCCTACATTCATTTTTTTTCAAATAGAACATTGTGCCTGTAGAAGTGTAGTGTAAATCATACTGGATTAATGCGTCCACTGTTTGCACACATAATTCAAAATCTGTGTTCCCAGAAGGACAGGGTGCACATTCACCTATGCCTTGGTCAATCAAATCTTCTTAGTGCAGAAAGAATACTGGCTTCACTGGCAGCCAATGCTCTATACTGTCAGAGGTCTGGAGGCATGGGCAGCCATGGACCCTCTCACAGATGGATAGGACAGCTGAACAGTCATAACGAGAGGTAAGGGCCCAACTATTCCGACAGGAATCTACCCAAGTCATTTTAATTAATGATACAGAACAGGGGGTGGAAGGGGTTATCAATTCTGACGGAGCCGTAAAAAGTCAATTATAGGAAGATTCACAGATGGTGTACATATCTGCGCTTTTTACGTAACGACAACTATATGGGGGCGATCTGACAGGGAGAATGGTAAAACTCGGATCTGGGATAATTGGCTTGCAAGCGGCATGCAAAAAATCCTTGCGCAAGTTCAAACTTGGCTTTCTAATAGTCCGAATCTGGAGACTCTTTCAGAAACACCACCAAGACTTGAGATACCCCATTAAAACTGCAAGATATCTGCATCATTAGGGTGGAAAAGTGACAGCGTTTTGTGAGTGATTCTTTGCTTACCACCAAGAGGCCTTTTTGTGATGCTTGACTGAGGCATTGCGAATAGTAAGTGTCAAGCTCTTCCTAACTGCTAACAGTCATTACTATGCTGGTGTGAACTGAGAGGCGGGGATTCAGCATCTTTTTAAATCTGGATATGCAGCACATTATCCCTCACCACAGGAGAGTGAAATCGAGAGAGTGAAATGGAGGAAGCAAGAGGGAGGATCTAAAAATAGCTCTCTCGTTGTCACCATCGGGTTCAGATACAGGGAACTAGCGGGCCGCGATGCGGGTGACATGAAGATGACATTCAGGGGAGACGGTAGGAGACACGCAGCTGGATTAGGTTAATTCACAGTGTTGACAAGTGCTATTAGCGAATTTCAACGAAGCTGTGCAAGTGTATGTGCAGGTATGTGATGATATAGAGCTAATCCAGAATTGAAGACAGCGGTACCAAATTAGATTTGATTCACAAAGTTGTGGAGAAATGACCTACTTTACTCTCAGTGCTACAAGAAGAGAACAATGTTCATGATAGCAGAAAAGTAGGAATGCACAATGCTTTGGATTCATATCAGTATCAGCTGATTTCAGTATTTTTTATTGTTATTAGTCACCATTGGGCTCATTTCCACCAACTATTGGGGAATTTTATTTTACTTTTTGCCATCATATAGCACTAACTACCAGTGGTGGTCAGTAACGAAGTAAAACTACTTCGTTACTGTACTTAAGTACATTTTTCAAGTATCTGTACTTTACTGGAGTAGTTTTATTTTGAGTAACTTTTACTTTTACTTCACTACATTCCAAAGCATAAGATCGTACTTTTTACTTCACTACATTTCATAAAACATATCGTTACTCCTTATAATACGTCACGTGCTCCGAGACGCAGAAGTGGTGTCTGATTCATGAACAAACTGATTATTTTCAATGAACCTGTTCAATCGGTTCGCAAATCGCAACAAACGATTCATTCACGAACTGCAATGATCCGATTGCAGCTGTTTTCGAGTCGAAAACTCACTGATTCAAATGATCCGTTTAGAGCGAGTCTCCAGTGAACTGAACTCACAAGTAAAGAACCGGGAGATCTTGTGAGCGCGCGCGCGCAGGCGCGCAACAGCTGCTGCAAAAAGTAAGTTACTAATGTCGAATTTTAGGATTAATTATTGTAACTGAAAATAATATTTAGGTCAAAACTGTCAGTTGTTTGTGAACTAAATCTGCTGTAAAGGGTGATCTATTTAAGCCCACTGAAATGCTTGAATGCAGACAGATCAACATCAGTGTCTCTAACGTTATGTTTTAGGTCAAAAAACAAAACATTAAAATAACACCGATTAAATAAAATAACTCATGCACGTTCATATTCCCCGCTGCTGTAACGTTAGCAGTTTTATTAAAATGCTATGCATTTAGACCTGTGACGTCTGTTTTTATATTGTTTATCAACAGTATACATTTTTATATTGTTTAGATCAACTAGCCGAGTAGACAGATATGAATGTTTATTCATAACCATACTGAAACTAAGTAAATATTGTTAGCTGATGCTAGCTGTCTAGCTAACAAGCTTGCTGGTGCTAATTTGAGGAAATTTTTAGATATAAAGTCCAAATATCTTTATTCAGCCACCTAGATAGATTCCATCTGAGGGAAAAAGAGAGGATGTGATGTTCAGAACATAGTAACTACAGTAATTATCAGAGTGGGAAGTGATGATGCCCTCTGGGGGCATTGGGCCAGGGGTGTTTTTACACCACAGACAAGGTTTGAGAAGAAAAAAAATCATTATGAAAATATAATTAGATTTTCCTTCAAATGTTCTTCCTAATTTCAGGCCTAATTCTCATGTCATATATAACTGACGTTCTGCAAAACAACAAGTTCTAAAACACTTTTTTCTTACTGGTGAAAATTAGATGGTGAAATCTGTTTTCTCTCAGGTACATGGCCGTGTAAGCTTCACAGTGAACATTACTACATCACTCTCATCAACGTAGTCCATATCAACAAAATATATATCTTGACTCTATATAGTGGGTCATTTTGGGCAGTAGGATTATAAAAAATATGTGCTAATATAAAATTAAATAAAGTAGTCTATATAAAATTGCAAAATAAATCTGTCTATCAGTACTTTTTTACTTAAGTACATAAAAAATTGAGTACTTTTGTACTTTCACTCGAGTAAAATTGAAAAAGCAGTACTTTTACTGGAGTAATTTTGTATTATACGTATCTGTACTTTTACTCAAGTACTTGATCTGTGTACTTTGTCCACCACTGCTAACTACGGCAAGTACTAAATGGAAAAAAGTAGTTTGTCTAAAACTATTTATTAAAAAGTGAACTGGAGCAGTATTGTTGATTTAATTAACTTTAATCCACCAAGAGTGGCGCAATAATGGGCAAAAGTATGCATGAAATAACAGGAAATTAAATTACCACTGCAGACCCTCACAACTGCCTGTCAAGGTCAAAAAGTCTCATAAAATATCAGATCAATTTAGTTTAGTTATCATCAGGTTAGTTTAGGTTGTAAAATGCGTTTTTTGTGTTCAACTCTACAAAAACATAGTATTTATGAATTAAAACAATGTTTTTTACACTGAAATATATGCATTTAAAATTTAAATTATGATAATACAAATACCTTTAATAATCTATGGTTAATATGGCCAAGAATATCCAGCAATTAAGAAAGTAAATCAGGTCTGATTTGATTGATGTTAAGTTTAAATCAGAATTAGGAACTGTCAACATATTTTACCAAATAAATTAAAGAAAACAGTGCATAGAGCATCAGGTAACAATCAAAAAAGGGTTAAGTGTTAACGGAGCCAGACAGAGCAGGAGCTGCATTAGACCGTGCAAACAAATGCACCTGGAGAACATTGCGTATGTTGATTGAAAGCCAAAAGTAGATGAGGAGGGTGGAAAAACATCCAAATGTCTCCTCTTAAACAAACACACACACACACATACACCACCTTTGCATCTGGCATCAGTCCACAACACGTAGGAGCTGATGACTGATGACTTCAGAAATGGAGACAGATGTGTCTCAAAGTGCTGACGATAGCTAAAAGCCCCAATCCAGGAGCATGTGATCCAGCTATTCAAATGAAGGAGCAGGAAAGCTCACAGCAAGGGGAGGTGATTCCCAGAGGTCGTATCGACATCGTGCATATACGCACCCCGGCAACATCACTGCAGATTTACGGTGCTAAAGACACGCCAATCACTGCAGCTAAATGAAAAGTAGCAGCTTGCCTGAGCCTACCCTCAATTTGCGCAACTGTTGGAGCACTTGTTGTACTCCTCCGAAGTATTAAAACCTAAAACATACCAGAGCCAAATCAGGTTCAACGTGAATGCAAGTTCATTGCTCATGATATAAAACTAACGTTATCAGAAAAACAACAACAAGAACGTTACTTACAGCCATTAGATCATCTAAGAAGAACCAGAAGCATATCTGTAGCTTTCTTCAGACACATGCATGGTACAAAACTCGGGTCCCGCAGACCCGTGTGCACTCCAGCCCTCATACTGAACCAGCGAGATCCCCGATTCAATCGGCACGAGGCGGGGGAGGGAGGAAGATAGCGCAGAGAGAGGGGGAGGGGAGGGAGAGAGGTACAGACAAAAAAAGAGAGTCCCAACCCTGCCCCAATGTATCAAGCGGTGGCCAGCCGAGAACAGCAAGTTACTGTTCAATCACTTCGGAAAAGAGATGAGGCGCATCCACCGACCGCATCGATTTGCTGAGCAGCTCAGGTGCTTTTAAACAGTACTCCGCACACTTCCAGTAAAGTTTCATGGGTTTGTTCGAATCACGGTTTATGCTCGCATCCTCTTCACAGCAAATGTGAGCCGCTGAAGTAAATCCCCGTGGCCTGGCACCGTTCGAGTGAGTAAGTGTGTGTGTGTACTGAGCTGCAGCAGTGCTTCACTGTAGAACTGCTCTGCTCAGTAGAGCACAGATCCATCTGCAGTAGAAAGTGCTGTATCGGTGTTAACCCTTTCAGTGTCACGGGAGGAGGACAACACTCCGAAATCCCTCTAGTACTCCACCGGCTATGAAGCCTGCAGGTAAATGCCAATACTGGAGCAGAGCATGGAAATGCAATGCTGAATGTCTTCATAATGTAATCGGTTTTTCTCATTTCTTAGGAGTAAAATACCTTTGAGGTACTTATTCATGTATTTAGCCAATCATGATCCAAGTTAACAAGTGAATATCTTTCCTATTTCTCATATTTTTAGTGAAAATACCATACAGCCAAAAGTGAAAATAAATTGTAATTTATTCACCCTCACATCGTTCCAAACCTATATGACTTTATGTTTCACAGAAGAAACTAATATGTTTTGATGGACGTTGGTAACCAAACAACATTATCTTCCTTTAATCCCACAGAAGAAAGAAAATCACATAGTTTGGGAACAACATAAGGGGAGCAGTTTTCATTTTTGGGTGAACTATCCCTTTAACCAATTAATAAGTTTGCCAGTGCATTATCTAACACTCAAGTTCAAAACATAAAACGGTAATACTTCAATATGGATGAGCCATATCTGAAGAACAGTAGAATGCTTTAGTGGCACCTAAGCTTCATCCATCTCACTTGAAACCCGCTGTGTACATGCCTGCCTCTAAAATCCTTACAAATGTTGGAAAAGCATAGGCACGTGTATCTCTTTTGACAAGCTGTCAGGCTGGAACGCAAGGCCCGGAGTGACGACAGATTCCACGCACGTTTTCCATTCCTCCCTCCTTCACGCGGTTTAGCACAGCTATATCATGGGATTTCATTACTAGCAATAGAGGCAGCAGAGAAAAGTGCGCTGACCAGAGTTCATATACCATGTTTACTTCAAATGCAGTGTGAGGTAGCCTATCGAGAGAGGCAATGGTGAACAAACAGGTCTTTCTGCTGAAGCAGTGCTATTTGAAGCCCAACCAACTAGTATTGTGCTTGTAGGATACAGGTTGTGTCAGCATTTAACTCGCTAAAACATGAGCACTGTTATGTCCTAAAGGTTTTTGTTAGTTATTAAAAAGTTTGAATATTTGATTCAAATTTGATAGAATTTCAGATTGATTGACACACCATACTCAGTGCAGAAGTACCATCTTCCTCAGTCCGGCAACACGAGACAGCCTGGCAAACATAAGTTTAGTCAGCTATCTCCATACTGCCAGCTCGCTGCACCTTGTTCCGAAAGCCACTCGGCTGCGTTGTAACATGTCTATACTAGAGCATTGAATGTAGTAGATATGCAGAAAAATGCCTGCACTTCAAAACCACACTGATCTGAGAAGATGCTTTTAATTAGCTGCAGACAGTCAGTCTTAAAACTCAAACTTGCTAATTAAACTGCTGTGTTCGTGGTCATTCACAAAACATGTGCTTTTGCATTAAAAAAAAAACACAGTAAGGGCAGGGCAATGAAAATAAAAAACAGAATCAGTTTTGTCTTAACTGAACGTAAACCGTTAATGATGAAAACACATGTGACCGTACATTGGAACTGTACATAGGTCTTTACGTGACAGCAACCTAATATTCCTGCTGCTTTCTGTGTTATTAATGTTTATAAGTGAACAAAGAAATTCACTCCCCGATCTTGACTGGATAACTTTTGTAAACTGAATAAGTACTAATCTTTATTTTATTTATAAAGAGAATGCTATGCAGTGTTATTTTAAATTCTGTACTTTAACTGTGTTCAGCTGTATTTACTTGTGGTATTTTTAATTATTTGATTTGTTCTTAATTTACTGTTTGTCTTTAATAATGTTTGAAATCTAGATTAGTTAGTCTAGTTGTTTTTGCTGTGGTATTTTTGTTAAAACCATAGGCAAAATAATGTTTTACAAAAATATGCTAAGGAATAAATATGTTTGATATCTAAATGTTTGACTTCATTCTTTTATATCTAAACTTGGAATCATAAAGGAATGGAATTGATAAGAGAATTAGATTTGGAATTGCTAAAATTCCAACTGACAACCCATACTCCTGTATGGAAATCAATACCATGTTTAAGGTTATGTTGGTATGAACTGATCCCAAAGCAGCTTGTAAGACTGACATCTTCCACATCCGCTGAAGGACTTCTTTGGGGGTGAAAAACGTGACACCAGTGAAGCCTCCACTGTATCGAAAAGGCTGTAGCTGAAGGCGGCTGATTCTACAGTATTATAAAGAGCCCATAGGTAATGATTAGGGCTCAGGTTTCACCGGAGCAAGGGGACACGGTATGAATGGATGGATGCTGTAGTTCTTTCCATTCAATGACCTCTGACAGTGACATTCACATAGGCTGGAAAGCACGTGCATGCATGTTCTGTAGGAATGTAAAAAATACTTTCTCAATGCAAGTCAATTCTTCACACCAAGGCCGAAAATGACTAACAAGAAGAAATCAGAGGCTATAAAAAGCATCTAATAGAAAGGAACAATTTCTGAATGATAGCAAATGATGTTGCTATAGTAGCCTTGATTCCTCAAGAACATTTAACATCTTGTATAAGCTGCGTCCTCCATGGAAAAGTGCACTGAATAAAATTGAAACCGGTTTGGAATAAAATGAGGGTGAGTAACTGATGAGAGTCAGTTTTGGTTGAACTATCCCTTAAGACTGCTGCACCTGAAGTGTGCTGGATCTCATGTAGGGGAAGTCGTTGGGAGGAAGTTATTTTAGGTTCTCAGCTGGTATCAAAGGGGGAGGCAGGGAATCTCTGATGATGGCCAGACCACCGGCAACGTCACACTTGTGCCTGAAAGATCACGTCAGGGATCACTCACTTCCTGTCATTCCACTGTGACACGGCTAACTTTAGAAGCTCATTTAATGCAATCACATGCTTCAACTCACATGTGATAACCAGAGCACAAATTTACAAATTTACAAAGCCCAAACGGTTTAATAATAGAGATGCTACAGGTCGCATTGCCATTGGTATCAATGGATTGCTTTTGTACAAAATTGAGAGTTTAAAGTTTATAGTCATTTTGCTGATGTTATAAATTGATATTATGAGTGCTAACATTTTCCCATACCACTGTATTGAACAGTATTTTGATCCAGGGATGCATAATTAGTGAAATTCTAGAACATAGCAATAAGCCAATTAATATTATAATCTATATTTAAAACAAAACAATTAAAACACAAAATAATCGGTACGCTACAAGTGAATTTAAAATGTGATAAATTTATATTTTCTGTCAAACAGGCAATATTGTAAATCTTTACTTACATTTAAAAATAAAAGTAAAACATACTGAACACTAAAACAAAATGTTTGCATGCTACAAGTCAATTTAAAATAAGCAGAAACAAATTCATTCAATTCATATTATATAATAATATACTTACACTAAATAAAAATAAACATGCTAAAAAAAAATAATAATAAATAGCTTGCATGCTCCAAGAGAACTTAAAATAAGCAGAAACAAGCAAAATTATTATTTCAAATTATTATGTACCAAAATCAATAAAGATTAAATATTAAGATGGATTTTTCCCTCAATTCAGCAGCATTCCATTCTGTTCTCTTCTATACCAGGTTAAAACACCAATCATATAGAAATGTATTAAATATTTAAATTATCAGAATAATATAAGATTACAATATTGTTCATTGCATCAGTTATCATTCATAATGCGAAAATAGCTATGAATTAAAAATATCTTTAAAGACACTCAGAAGGAAACAAATCCTTCCAGCGTATCAATATTCAGAGCTTTTAGATGAGACGGTGACTCTTTAAATCCAGCAGACTGCAACAGACTCCACTCACACTCAGAGTGCATGCTGGGAGTTATCAGAGACCTCCACGGAGCCCAGAGAGGAACGGAAACGCACCCCGATAACAGCTGTCCCGGACAAAGACTCGACCCCCCGACAAACACACACCTTCTCCCCTGCTGAACAAAAGCAGGAGGGCCGGCTCCAGCAAGATACGGCTATCAGGCTCTCGTTTCATGCAATCAATTCAGAGGATTAACAAGGACACACGAGCAATCACAGTTGTGCTCTGAACTCGTGCAAAACAGCCTCTAATGAAAGCACGCAGTTGCAACTACGTCATACACGCTCATCTTTTGGACCGTTTACAGATTAAATGCTATTTTAATGAATCCCAAAGAGTAAAAAATGGCCTCATTTAGAGAAGCAGAATAATTGTGCGCTTGTACTCGAGTTGTATAAATAGGCACGCGTCTCGGGATGCTGCATCTAAAATTGACAGAGGCCAAATTAAAGTGGCCAAATGAAAACGAGTCTGTTCATGCATCCATAAGAAGCTCAGTCTACATGAAGCCCCTGACCATGAGCTTTCCAGACACTAATAAGGGTCCAAACGCTTTCGGTCCACTTCCCTAATTGAAATGAATACGTTTTTTGTATAGAGATGCACCTTCATTCAATTCTGCTCAATACTGATAGGGGACAAAATACTGATATAAACACATAATTATTTTGATAACCTAAAAATTGCTGACATTAAAATTATTTAATATTTGTTCAAAAATAAAATACCTTTAAATGAATTTAATGAAATACTTTTAAATGGTACAAGTGAATTTAGGCATTACAACATTATAATGTAAAGTATGAAAAAAAAATGTATATTCATTTTGAGATTTGCTAAAGATTACGTTTAATAGTTTATTAAACTACGTTTTTTTTTAAAGATTAACATTAAGTGAAAAAATTGGGAAAATGGGTATAAACAATTAAATATACAATATAGACCAGTATTAAAAAGGGTTTGTTAACATTAGCCATCATAAACTAACATTGAACAATAACTTCCTGAAACATTTGATTAATCTAGGCTAATATATACACTATCATTTATAAATATACTGATATGTTTACATCATAAATATACTTTATTTTGTAAATAACACATTAAATCTTAATTTAGACACCTTGTGAAAAATGTACACCACCCTTTTGGGAAAGATTTTTTAAAGATCTTTTTTACAATAGTTTTAATATCATCACAGAATATTCTTATTATTATCAAAGTTAGAAATAACTGTGCAGTGTAATATTTTTATGGAAACCATGATACATACTTTTACAGAATTCTTTGATGAACAGAATTTTCAAAAGAATACTATTTATTTGAAATAATCTTTTGTAGTATTTTGATCAATTTAATGCATCCTTGCATAAAAAGTCTGAATTTATTTGAAAGAGAATGTAGACATCAGTTTTTTGATGGTATGCACGTATGTAGATATTAACAATCTAGATAAATAAAAGCTGTAAAATAACTTTCACAGTTGGTTCATGATACCAAATGAATTAAAGTTGTCATGAAACTCTAGATGCCGCAGTCCGATAGGCCTAACTCAATCTGATATAATGACATCATTACTCGAGGCACAGCTGATTGGTTTCTTTTCATGTCAGCAGCCAATAAGCTCACAGCTCGACATTCAAATACTTGGCTAGTGTTTGCTGTAGCAGTTGCAGCACACTTCAGAAACCCTCCTCCTTCCCCAGCTCCACCTGTATAGATCAGGGTGATTTTATGTATGTTATGAAAAGGGAAATTTCATATATGTTATATGTACAGCAGCAATATTTCTTACATGCTCACAGCAGCATGTTGTGGATGTATTGGTAGTAGAAAATCTTGTTACTTGCTCTGCGACAGCAGCATAGCAGATCTATTCCGCCAAGAACAATTATCAATTGCACAATTACATTAATTAAACGAACATCAATTAACAATTACATTACCACGTATATTCCTCTTTGAAAGCGGTTATGACACAACTAATGGTTAGGAATTGAACTAATGAATTGAAACTTACTGTAAAGTGTTACCAAAATCTC
The DNA here is from genome assembly GCA_003573665.1 of Oxygymnocypris stewartii. NCBI lineage: Eukaryota > Metazoa > Chordata > Actinopteri > Cypriniformes > Cyprinidae > Oxygymnocypris > Oxygymnocypris stewartii. The sequence goes on from QVTF01020069.1 coordinate 540,178, forward strand.
TAATATCAACTGAAATTGACATAACAAATAATGATTAAAAATGTGTCGGTTCAGACCGAATGTTTACTGAGTCAATGAAATCCTAAAAAGAAACCAGATGGCCTTGGCCCGTATCACTACATCCACACAACTTGTTTACCCGAAACCAGTTCGACAGCTCACTAGAACGAAACAATGATGACAATCAGATCAGGTATGTCAGGTATGGGACGTCTCCTTGCACTCTGACACTGTCTGTGTGTGTTTCACTGTTTTCATTACAGCATCTGGCTCACCTCCAGGATATAGCGTGGTGAGAAATACTACACCAGACAGTAGGAAGCCAAGGACTCGTTAACCCTGGTGTCATAGCTGACCTTTGAACTCTCGTGCCGCCACAAGCCTGGAGAGCATGCCACAGTTATACACACACAAATTACTACGCAACACACTCTTACATAACTCGGCTAAACTTAATGTGTAAGGTTACAATGTGCTTGCGCATAATGACGTATGTCAGCTTTCCATGTGTTACGTAAGTTAGTTTGAGGAAGGAGAGGGAAACAATGGTTTCTGACTATGTGGCCTCAGTATGCAGGATGAATTTTAAATCCCTGGCTTTGATGTTCAGGACCGTTTCTGCTGCAGGGCTCTACACTTAATTTTTTTTTAGGAACATTCATGCCCACAAGTTAACATTTTTAAGGGGTAAAGCAAAGCTGATAAGTAGGCAAAAGTGAATTAAGAATTAGTTCAGACTTTAGAAATAGGCTATTGAATAAACTATGCTAATGTCTCCGCCAAAAAAAAAACACCTTTACAGAACAAAACTGAATCATCTTTTAAACATATTCACTAAAATTATTCAGATTCATACATACACCAACACATTTGCAGACGAGATGCCTAATTTGTTCAGTTAGTTCACAAAGGAGGGGATTTGTTCATTCAAATTCACTGACAAATGATTTGCTTAATTGCTAAAAAGCTTTCTGTACTGGTTAGTCATCCAATATGCGTAAGCTTTTTAGTAACAACAGTAGGCTATTTCTAATGCTATAATATAAATATTCTAGGGCTGCAACTAACGATTATTTTGATAATCGATTAGTTGGTCGATTATTATTTCGATTAATCGATTAATCGGATTGAATTAAATTATTTTATTTTATTGACAAAAGCAAACTATTCCACATTCTGCTCAATGTCCTTCAAACAAACTGAATGCTATGAAAACATACAGTGCTTAATTTATTAGACCACCTGTCATAAAGAGAAAACAAATAATTTAGGAATCTGTCAAAAAAAAGAAAATCTTAAAATGTTATTGTCATTTTGCAAGCTTTTGCAAATTACAAACAGAAACAACTAATTAGTATTTATAATAACAAAAATGGCCTCATAACAGCTTAGATTGTTGTTTGCATTGTTTATGTACTTTTTGACTGTAATTGCGTATCTGAAAAAAAAACACTATTAAGTGTTCTGCCTTTCTTTCTGCTTAGATGTGTTTGACTTGAAGCAGCGCAGCTCGACTGATCGGTGTGTCATCAAAGTACTGTGAGTGCTATAAGAGAGTGGACATCTCTAAATGCTTTACACTAATGTATTAACTTAAAGCTCAAAATAAAGAATTATCATGCTGTGGGCAGCTTGGATCACATACTTCTCCCGCGGCATCTCATTCGGTTTCCTCCACTATTTTTAGATGCATTTTGTGATAGAAATGCGTTATTCAGTGCTGTAATTTGAGCAACCGGCTGAAGCTGGACGTGCACTATGGGCAGACCTGACTAATCGATAATGAGAATAGTTGTCGATGATTTTCGTAATCGATAATAATCGATTCGTTGTTGCAGCTCTAAAATATTCCTGTAATCTATGAAAGAAAGGCAGAACACTTTATAGTGTTTTTTCAGATACCCAATTACAGTCAGAAAGTACATAATGGCAGCAAGAATGCAAGCTTTTGCAAGGCATAGGAGGCCATGTTTGTTTTAATGGGAATTAAAGCTATTTGGTTGTTTCAGTTTGTTATTTGCTCAATAAATGACAATAACATTTTTAGATTTAAACAATTTTTCGACAGATTCCTAAAATATTTGTGTTTTCTCTTTATTATAATAGGTGGTCTAATAAATTGTTTAGTACTGTATTTAAAGACATTGGACAGAATGTGGATTAGTGTGTTTTGACAATAAATAAAAAACGCTTCATTCAATCGCTTTGTTCAATTCAAGATGCTTTTATTCACAAACTAGATGCTTTATCTGTCCACCAGCAAGTTCATTTAGAATGAGCTACTTCAATCGTTCAGCAAATGTGAGGGAAATGTAAACTTTACAGCTCTGCACTGATAAGAGTTTCACTGAATCTAGAAGAAAAACTTAAGCTCGTCAAAGCTTACGGCCAAAAAGATCAGTCGACAGAGACTGCAGCCAGAATCAAGAACAACAAGCACAAACATGACAAGATTTACCCTCACTACTGTTAACATGCTTTCAACTGCACAGCTTCCTTCACATTCAGCACTAAACAAAACCACTGCTTGATTTGATAGCTCAGTACATCAGACACTGTGCTCCATGCAGGCGCGCATGAATTGCTTCTTTCAAATACACTCAGACACAATATAAACTCAGTTTAGCTAAATCAGTTGAAGTCTCCACGTTCTGACGGTGCTATTTTTAAATGTGTTGTCTCAGCACATCTATTTCTGTCTGGAGTGAAACTGTAATGTTATTGTGCTCGAGGGATAGTACTGTGTTTCATTCTCTACGTTTCAAAAACACTCAGCAATATCGACCGTCATTTGACGTTCAGGAGAGGATGCACTGGTTTCACAGTCTTCTGAAAATAAAACATTCAATAGAAACAGTGAACAACTTCTGCACTGGAACATTTTAATGGTTAAGATTAAGAACGCAATGAGAAAATCAGTTCAGACCTTTAAGAAAATTATGAAAGGACATAAGAATAAGTGTGTTATCTCTAAAGAAAAAGCACACTGAATAAAATTAGTGAAGAAACAATTCTCACTCATAAATTGCTAGTAAATTTGACAATTAATTACAAAGAAATGGCAAGTTACAGCTATTTTAATAGATATTTTTAAGATTTTAAATATATTTTAAGAAAACTACATCTTGTAGTACTAAAACAAAATACATACGGTCAACATAAAAACTAAATATTTGTAATTTATATATCAGAATATGTGTGCTACCCCAAATAATGTACTAAAAGTAAGTCTTTGAGAACGGGTTTCTCAAGCCAGGTGGCCGCATTAGACCAGGGGCTCATCTCCTGTTTCCAAAATGAATCACAACTTTAATCTCTTCCCGTCCCAATACCACGAAAAAACTGGAGGAAAATCCCGTTCCACTCCCGGAAGAATGACTCCCATTCCCTCCCACTCCCGTGTTGTTGTTTTTTTTTTTTTTTTTGCCGATAACTGTCAATTACAGTAAAATATAGTACAGATCACAGCGTGCCCACCTTATTAGTTGAATAAAAACCCAAAATGTCGTTTTTTGTTATTATATTGAACTGAAAGCCATTTTATGCACAGTGTTGCAACAGATTAAATTTCATGTAAATCATCCATGCTAACACACACGTCTTCTATTTTTATTTTTTAGACATTTCACTCTCTATAGATATATTTTTCAAAGACGGAGTTTCTAGCTCAAGTTCACATGAGACCTAAAGCGCATCCTGTTTGCTTAAAAGCGCAACGTTTCGTTGTTATTCTGAGTGCACACAAATAAACGTAGAGTCTTTACAGATTCGAAAGATGTATTAGGCTACTTTTATCTGTATGACCAAGAATGACGGAGATTTTAAGAGCAAGTGAGCCTGTCCTGCAGCAAACGCGCTTCCACACAAACACTTCAATAGCGCACGTTTCTCTAGGTTAACATCATATTGAGCGGCCATGTAAAGTTGTACTGCTACTACATACATCTTTCAGATGAAAAGCCATATTTGAGGTTGATGAATGATAGGTGAGCGTTTGGATGTCCTGCCCGATTGTATACCACATAGACCAGCCGTTAACAATCTGTCCATCACGGACTGCGAGCCTCTAGTTCGAAGACTCGTTCTCGCCCCCTACAGTGCAATTCAGCTAGGTATACATCCGCGCTAAAATATCAGGGTGAAAGTCATCATAGCTTGCGTAGTATAGACCCAGCTCCCAACCCAACTTTGAACACACACGCATGTATATATTTAAGAAAAATATGTTGTGTTTATATATCAAATATATTTATATATAATATAAAATATAAATGCATATACATGTAAAGATTTTTTAAATATGTACTGTATTGTGTGTATATTTATATATATATATATATATATATACTTAATAAATATACACACTACACATTAGGGTTGTTCCGATTCCGATACTATTATCGGAAATTCCTCCGATACCACAAAAAAATTCTGGCATCGGGGAGTACTTGAACCCACGTTCTGATCCGATACCATATTCTTACACGAGACCTATAGTTATGCCCGCTAGCTTTGCTTAACGCTGCAAATCGGAAATCAACTCCTCTTCGCTGCTCAGAATGCAAGCACAGGAAGTTATGCTGTGTTGCCACAAGCAACCACTATTTAGAGCAGCGAAGAAGAAATACAAAATACAAACGCGCTGGCATATTGCCAGTAAATCACTTGCATATGCAACTAAATCTTCACCCTGGGCGACTAAATGAGGTCTAATATTAGCCACTGGCTAATAAGTGCTCAGATTGAACTCGCCAGTGTGTGTTGGAGGCCATGTATAAGTTTAACACAGATATATTTTCATCAACTCTAACCGCATCAGAGTTTCACTCTCCATCAAGCGATCTGTGCTATTATTCAGTTCATATGAATGGATGCGCAGCGCACCTGTATTTGACATACCGTAAGCTCTAGTGTGAGGCACATGACTCACCATCGCTTTGCTTTTTTCAAAGAGAGAGAGAAAGAGAGGGAGCAAGGGAGCGAGCGGGAGAGAGAGAGAGAGGGAGCGAGATAGGCTTACATGTAGCGCGTCAGTTCTGTATGGTATGTAAACGATATTCTGTTATATTTTCCTGTCAAAACAACAGAGTTCATTTGAAATTCTTCAGCTTTTAAGAACGGCCGGGTTCTCTGGTAGAAGGCGGAGCTAATGCACAAACAGCAATCTCATTGGCTGGCACTCACCTATTATCGTCTCTGTTTTGATTTCAGCAAATCAGTTCGAGCGAATGCAGATAACGTGATTAATATTCATGAATCCAGCAGCTCGTTAATCCTTAGTGCGTTTTATATTGTTAAAACAATATAATGCAAATATAAAAGCATATTATTCAAGCAATGAACACTTGATTTCTTGCATGTATCAGAACAGAATCTATATTGCAAGTTCAAGCTGCATTTTGTTTTTTTTATTTGCTACTGCAAATACTCAAAAAGAATAATAATAATAATAATATTAATACGATATGCTGAATAACAAAAGCTGAAATGTTTTTAACTCCACACACAGTCTTAAAAGGACAATTCTTGATGATTATGTTAAACACAAAGAATGCAAAAACATTTATCTTGTGTACATCCAACAGACATGTTCATCCTCTTAACACCTCTATTCTGCCCAAGAGACTTAATAGTTATTCATCAATCATTTTTATCTTAAGCCCTATTTGTTTTTCATTCACAAGTATTGTACTATTAATCACATTGCTAATGATATCCTGCTCATTACACTATCACAACACTAATAAACACACACTCGCGTCTTACAGCCTTACATGCAGAAGTACTGGGTCAGTGTCCAACCCACAAACACTAGATAATCCCTTGATCCACGAGAGAGAATACACCATGTCCAAGTTTCACAGAAAAGCAGGTCACCTGACACAGAAGAGCGAGACCGAGCTCTGGCCTGTATCTTTGACCTTGATCCCTTCAATCCCACGTATCAAATGCATCATTATACAGAACAACCCAGGACACACACGCGAGCTAAACACCACATACACACCAGAAACACTCGACATCTGAAAGAAAAAACACTTAGCTAGACAAATCTTCTCAATTAAATGAGTGAACGCTTAATTGGCCGTTTGAGACTATCTGCATTGACCGATAATAGTATCTAAATGGTTGATTAACTGAAGGAAGTTCCAAAATTGACAGTTATATAAAGAATTTTAGGTAAATAAGTCAAAGCTGAAGCGTGTCATTTTTGGCTGAACCAATAGCGTGAGTTTAGGGACGGGACTATCTGTTTGCTGACCAATGGCGGACAGGGGGAGTGTTGCAGAAACTTCGTTAAGGATCCATTTCTGTTTCGACCCTCGGCCAAGTCCTGGATTTGCCCACCGCCGCCGTCAAGGACGGCTCTCACATTCTTTTACAAGATTAAACAAACGGGTGAAGGGTGTTGGAGAGAGAAATCACCATGCCAACAACTCACACTGTGGCTAAAGGATAAAAACACTAACTAATGAACAAACAGTGGATAAATACTGTACCAGAGATGATTCATCTTCCTCTTCTAAAAGCTTTCCAGAAGCTTCCCATGAAAAACATAAAGTGGCTAAAATGGGCTTCTCTTAAAAAAGGGGCTAAAATGTGCCTCTGAAAAATATGTTTTGGACATGAAACAACTGTAATATCTTTTTAAATAAAAGAAACAAATCTAGATATAATAATCAAAGGGTTTTCAAACTTTTTGATACAAAACTCACCCCAGAAACAATGATCCCCTTGAAAAATGATAAAATATAAAGGAAGCTAAATATAAACACTCATTAAACTGTGAGAAATATATTAAGTGTGATGTAAGATTAATTAAAATACGTTATTATTCACGTTGTTAATGTATTGTACTGAAGCAAACAAAATTATAAAAGATATAATACAGAAAAAATGTATATTTATAATTATATCAAATATATATCAAAATAAATGATTAAAATGTGGAAAAAAACAATATTACAAATAAAATAAATTGTGTTATTAATTTTTATAAAGTGTAATAATTGAAAAAAAAGAGTCGAAAGAAATGTGTAAAATTATTAATAATAGTATTATTATTAGTGTAGTTCTTTCACAACAAATATTGGGCCAAGAAAGTTTTTTTATACTTTTTTCTTATTTGTATGAGAAAACAAGTAATTTTTTCATGTCTGGTTTTACTTAAACTACAAACCAAAACCAGCCACCCAAGTATAACTAGAAAGGAAGAAGCCAAAACATCTGTATACATTAAACACAGATTAAAATCACTGGCCTTCATTATGATAATGACAGAAGGAGGAGGATTTATTTTCCTAAAAACTGATTTTATCACAGACAGAAATGACAGGGCCGCTGGAAAGTTGTCTAGCATCATCCAGATTATACCTTGAACGACTCGTAAAGACGTCAGTGAGCCAAACTGCATTACCCTAACAAGTCCACATCTAAAGCTTCATTTAAGTTGCAGTGTAGGGCGGGAGAATGGGCCGGTGGATTTTTACCAAGAAAGGGCATCGAGCGGGGCACAAACAAAATCCTCCATTTAGGCTAGACGGGAAATTGTGTTGTGGTTCTGCTTTTGATCTCATGAAGCGATTAGACCAACAGGATTACTGAGACTTGACCATTGAAACGACCGGCCCAAAGTCACAGGCTATGAGACGGATGAGAATTACCACACAACGCAAACTACAGCACAATCCCTTTCCCCTGCATCTGTCCCATCCACAAATAAGTGCTGCTATTAACCTTCAAAACCAGTCTGATAACCACGGTCAAGAATTAATACTCAACAAGCACTAAGTATGCATTAAAATTCTTCGTTAAATATTTCCAAAACCAAACCGACAGGTCATAGGCTACAGGTGCACAATTCCTGTCAAAAAAATAGATGATAATGTTAAACATGATCAGGAATGTGGTGATATATATGTTCTATTTTGACTGATGTTGCTGTTGCTGTGAGTTCTTTATAGGATATAGGCTGCGCGGCGGACGCGTCGCGGAGCGTGTTTGCAGCGTGTTGATTTTCCTTTCCGCACCCATGTTAACAGATTAGAGCAGCCACATTGCCTGCGGAATACGCGCGTATCAGGTGTGGTCCAACCACGCCGCAACTGCGGCTCCACGACAGAATAGAAGTGAAGCGGATTTTTTCCGCAGCAGTCACGCAACAAACCCGCTCCACGTCTGCCACGCAGACAGTGTGTCGGAGGCGTAAGGCTTCGGTTGAAAACGGCAGGTCTTAGGCATGCAGAGTAATTTTAAATTTGAGCGAGCGTGGAGCGATTTCTCCGGAGCGGGATGAAATTGTAGATGTGTGAGGAATAATGGACTTGCTGGTCAGTAAGCAAGTACCTTTTTTATAAATGCAATGTAAGACAAGAACAACACGAGAATGATGCTAATGTGAGCAACAAACAAAACAAAGATTTAGTGAGTAATAGAGGTAGCAAAACCTCTATGGAAAATAAAAAAATGTAACTATTAAAAAAAAAAAAATTATTAAAAAAATACTGAAAATAATATATTATTAATAATAATAATAATAATAATAATATGTATTATTATTATTAATATTAATAATAATATATATTTACTCCATAAAGAGTGTTAATTCCAATATCTATATTTAAAAATATATATTTTTAACACTCATTTATTACAGAAATTATTATATAAAAATTATAAATTGAATTAAAAAATATTATATAAACATTTTTTTACATATCTACTACAACAATGTCAAATCATAACTCATGCTATGCGTCATGAAAACAGCTGTAGTAAATGCTCTGTCGGCTGATCCGGTCAGACAGGTTAATATTACTCTGCTTAACCAAACATCACAGAGGAGAGCAAGCTGTGGCTCATGACACGGAGGAAGGGCTGGAGAGTCACATTCCTGAGATGCTCCACCTGTTTCACGAAGCTCACCTGTTGTGTGTGTGTGTGTGTGTGTGTGTGTGTGTGTGTGTGACACCTTCAACAGGTGTCAATGAAAAGACCCGCCCAACAGAAACCATATCAGTGTGACAGCTCAACTCACTTACATTTCCTGTCCTAAAGTTTCTATGGGCTTTCAATGAAAGCTGACAGGATAACCTTAAGTTAAAATAAAAGCTAAAACATCATGTGAACAGCAGCTGAGGAGTTTAATATCCATCATGCTGTAACTGTCATCAGCTGTCTGTTTGCTATAGGACACGTCCAAACCATCAATAAATATCATCTCACACACATACTTATGAACAGTTATAAAATACACTGAACCATTTAAATCCTGAAATACAGCGAAAGTTTACATAACACATTTTATATCCGCTTAAGGAGATTTGACATAAGCACTTTCCCTTCTCTGACATATTTTCACATAACTCACGATACTGTCATTGCGAGGGTTTGTCAGCTGTTCGTTTAAAAGCTGAAGCGACAGTCAAAATTATCACTATAAAAACTCTAAGCGTTTTAAAATCCAACATTTAAAAGCTTCATGAAACCAACAGACTTTGGAAACCACTTCAGCTAAGCACATAACCGCATATTTATGTCATTGTCCCACAAACAAACGCGATGCATTTAAAACACAAAAGGCTAAATAACAAAACAATGTAATTTATAGTTATAATATAAATTTTAAAAAGAAAACTAAAACGTTGTGTGTTAAATTAAAGCTGTAAACCATCGCTCATATCGGCTAGCGTTAGCGTGTTAGCATAAGTTGAGGAATCTCCGTTAGCTGAGGCTAAACGCGCGCACACATTTATGACCTCAGGCACCTATTTAACACTCTGGTTTAATTATAATTCATATTTTAGCTCAAAAAATTGATGAC